>KN166985.1:19447-50012 GCA_000757745.1 Steinernema scapterisci | reverse complement strand
TGTGTTCTGTGGTCAGTGATGTCATGAGACTCTCGGAAGATAGCGCTCCTCTCTTTCCGGTGACAAAAGTGGTTCACAGCTGTTTCGAAACGGCAGATAGTAGTTTATACGTTGATGCGCGCGTAAGACAGCGAGAGCAGGCAAGAGTCTAGGAATCTGAAATGGGCATTTCACAATTTGTGTCGGCTGACTGAATACGCTTGAAATCTGCAATTGAGCAAAGGTGCAATGGAAGCGGTTTCAAGGTTCCAACGCCTCTAACTGATATCCAGAACTCAGAAATACCGAACGGTTCTTAAGGCTGGCCAGCCAGAATAGTTAGCTCTGTGGTCAGATACCGAGATATCTCCTTCTCCGACCTAACCTCTCCCACACCAATCAACCATTCCTTCTTTTGTGCATCTGCACGTATCTCTAGTCTAGACGTTCTGATGTTCGTTGCCCTTTGGCACTGGTGATGTGTATTAAGCCGATTATGAGAGGGCGAGGGTGTTTATGAGTGTCGATCGGAGCGAAACCCACGTTGTTTTAATCCTCTTGATCAGAAAACACAGATGGGGAGTGTGGGATCGTTGATCGTTGGGAATCTAGCAGTCTTAAGAGGCTGTCACAGACAGATTCTGATCTGTCAGTTGGATTTCTTAACTTTCAGGAACGTTCAGACCGTAATTGACCACTTCACATACTACATGTGCAGGCTGATCAGCCGTAAACTCAATTTCGCAATGTCCGGCGAATGGACACTCTTCCGTTCTAGTCTCATTTCAGGAGCTGCTAGACTTGGTCCCAGTTACCCCATATCAAACAGTACTCAAGGTGATACATGATTTTATGACGTTTGCTTAGATCAGCATACTTTGTACATAAGTGAAACGCGAGGTAAGACTCTCAGACCCGAGGGATCTGTTGTCCATACACAGGAAGCCCAGAGTCTGGTCGGAACCGGTCGTAGCTTGGTGGACGACTCATCGTGACCTTTGTGTCTGCATTGACCATAAACAACTTCGGCTCGATGCGATAAACTGTCTGAGAATGGGACGTTCGGCTAACTGACGAAGCTGCACTCAGTGAGGCCAGGAAGAGGGCTACGTTCAGAATCACGCCTGTGATTCCAAAGGCGAATGTTCGGCTTCTGAGAGCCTAGAATGCAATATATTGAAGCCGACAGTTGGAAGAGTCCAAACTACCTCAGAGGGGCGGCGCTGGAAGCAGTCATCCAGAACTGTGAACACGCTGACGAAATAGGCGACCAGGCAGAAGATGGACACAAGGAATGAGGCTCCTAGCATGCTAGAACAGATCTATTAGACAAGGCCGCAGATTCTTAATGACTTACTAGGCTAGGATTGTGAAGATCCTGTATCTGGCTTGAGAATGGACGCTTCTTCTGAGAAGAATAAGGAGGATGATAGTACCAACCAGCAGGATTAGGTTCATTCCAGACAGGATACCTAAAGGAAAGACCTTAATATGGTCAGGATTCAGGGCAAAGACCAACCTTGGAAAACCAGGAAGACATAGCTGGCCCAGCTGCAGACTCCCTCATGGGAACTCATGGCTCTCACATAGTCGACTTCGTTCACAGTTGTCAAGACACAGAAGACGCCAAAGTTGAGCGCGCAGATGCAGATGAGGGCATATCGCAGCATCTGGAAAACTTGGGAGTTCCTTCTGTGAGCGGGAAGCTGGCAACGGGATTCCATCGTCTGAAAAAGTACTCAATTTAGGTATTTGCACAGGCAAAAAGTGCTTGTCTACAAAAGTTCACTTTGAGTACTTTTATATCCAGATGTGGAGTCTACTTTGGTGCTCTCGGGAGAGGAGGGCGGAGAGTTGAGTCGTCTCAGGAAGGCGAAGAACGGCCCGGTCACTTTCAACCGTCGAGAACGCCTCCGAACCATTACGAAACGACCTCCGGCGTAGTGGAGTGATTGTCGGGTGTTCTCTGATCCGATCGAATTTTCCTTCCGCAGCTAAAATGATGCAATCTAATTGAATGTCGGTGCAGGTCTAGCGCGAGCCAAATGTTTTCGTTCCGGGGTCGAGGGGCAGAGTACTCTCCGTGCTTATCTCTATTTCTGCCTTGGTGGCATTGTGTGGACCTTGAACCTTGTCTGGTGTAACTTGTAGGCTTCTCTTTGAAGCTGCGGGAGACGCTGCGCACAAAGTACGCTAATGATATCCTTCTTTTTATGGCCGGCGAGACTTTTGAGTGAAAAAGTGATAAGACTGTACTTATTGCTGATGAGACACCCGTGAAATGGCAACAGTCTGACGGTCTCACCTTTTAAAGGGACTTGAAAGCGGCTTCTTCAGTTATCTTGCCGGATGAAATTAGTTGGTCAAAACAGCACAGGCTTACAATGCTGAAGTTCGGTTCGAGCGGAACGCTTCATTGGGACATCATACGCACAAAAGATACGTGTGTATCAAGGAGTTCCCAAACCGCTCCTGAAGCCAAACTTCGATTTCCATGATCAAGAAGGATATGTCAGTCAACCCGTTCCAGACATACTCTTTCGCACCCATCGCCTCGTGAATTCGGATCCCCTCCACGGATACAACCGGCCAGGGACTACGCATGTTTATAATCTTGGGGTGTGACCGTGGATAATTGGTGCAGGGCATCGTGCGCGACTACAATACCATGAAGCTATGGTTAAAGCCAGATCTCAATTCCCAAACATCGACTCTTATATCCACGATCCATGTGTGTTTATAATCAAAACCAGTGGAAAATGGTAATTCCGACCTCAGGGAGAAGTCGACACACCCGTAATTCTGGAAAACAGAGCGATCGTCGGGCGTATTGTGCTTAGTTAGCTGCGAAGGGACTGTCTGAGCACAGTCTAGGTCAGAATTCCCTTTCCTTTCTTTTTTCGCGCCCACAAGTCGCGTGGATTATTTGTGCATACTCTCGGACTCAACGCTGGGCGCGCTTTACAGCAAATTCCGAATTCCATAACATCCTTTTTTGAGTTGTTGCAGAGAGACCATCGCGCATGCAGAAAGCGGTGGCTATGGAGGGTGACAATGCGCAAATCTTTAAGCCTTTGCCGTTCTTCCATCTCTAAATTTAGCCTCATACCATTATCAAGGATCACAAGGTATCCGCCGGCGAACTCGACTCGAGAAAATGCACTTTGGAACCTGTTGGACCCGTTTATTCCGAATACCACTGATAATGAGCGAAAATAGACTGTCGAGAACAGCGTACGTTGTCGAGTCGTTGGCGCGTCGCCAGTTCATGAGCCGCTCTCGGAGGTCACGATGTGGATAGTATGAGCGGGCCAATATGCGCATAACTCTATCGGCACTTGCCGCACTCGTCAACTACCAGTTCCATAAGAAAGAAGACGTCGGTCGAAACCAGCGCCTCATTCTTGGGACCACTTACTTTTAATGCGTATGACACTACTCCCTGTGCTGCACCCTTAATTACAGAATAACGAATCATCGAATGTGCTCTGTGAAGCCTTCAAAACCAAGTTCACCTTCTTGCACAGTTCCTATAAATGTCCAGTAAATGACTATATTTATCTCTGAATTGAAAGTTCGAACGCACAACCTTGTTGACAACAGCTACAATACCGGCACAAACTAATCGAATCAATATTCATTTCAACAGGACTAGACGATTTCTGAGACCACGGGAATCCCGTACGAGACGACTGCGCCTCCGGTGAGGTGCTTGAGACGGCATTTACCACGGGCTTCTGCGATGCCGCGGAGAAGTGTTATGTACCCTTTCCTGAAATGGGGGCATTGTCTCACTTTGCTGGTGATATAAATCTGCTCACTTCGTGGTGATTTTCTTAGACAACGTTTCAAATGAGTTCTCTCGAAGGTGCGCGAAACAATACTCCAGAAGCGCGATGAAGAATCGGTCAATGTCGCCGTCGGTCACCGTGAGCAGACATCCAACAAGGCATGGACATCGTGCGATGAGGTAGTCGTACACGGCACTCCGACCATCGAAACATGGACCTTCCATAGAGATCGCGACACTAGAAAAAAGACCTTCTTACAATTTCATGTCGAATCTATGCTTACCTATCACATCCCATAAGAATCGAGACCGCGTTACACTTGCTGCTCCTGATCACGTTGCGACCGTAATACCGGCCTCCGCCCCCGTGTCCAGCATACCTGAAAACACATTTCAGCCATGCTCGACGCACACACTTGACTTACAAGTAGACATCGTACTTATTCAGCACTACGGGTATCTGCGCAGGATCGGGTTTGGTGCCCGTGATTCCGTCAAAGTTGTACTTCTTTAGGGCTTCCCCCACACGCTTTTCCGTACCTTGAAGATCCTTCCCTGGGTTCAGCAGGAAGTATGACTTGCGGCCGTTGATGGGTTTCGGAACCTTAAATCCACAACATTCACGCACCTTAGGAATGATGAAACTCACAGATTTGGCGTTACTGATCAGGTTACAGAATAGCTTGAATGACGGAATCCGTGACACTAGAGGGAAGTTCTTAAAGAAGCGTATGCTCTCGAAGGGGACGCATGAGAGTTCCTGAAAAGCGCTGTCAATGTAACATACGAATAGACAAATTTGGTACCGGAGGCAGATTGAGAATGGTGAACTTCTCTTGGATTGAAGTCTTCGCGGCCGATCTATGCGCATCGGTGATCTTGTCGAAACAGGCGGACGCGATGGGTTCTACTACCTCGAAGAGCTGGTCTTCGTTACAGCAAACAATCTTCACTAGGAAAAGCCAGTTATCCTTGTTTTCGGCGAATAGAGCGGCGTTGATCAGGGTCTAAAATAACCACATTGTATACGTAACGTACCAATCAAGTAACAAGTGAATAATCGATAGTGAGACTTGGCTGAATGGAAATCTGCAATGAGACACCTATGCCAAACTGCCCCGGAAAGACGGTTCGGTCTTTCCCATAGTTCAGAGCTCATTCCGAGATCAAGATCGATTCCACATAATGGCCAATTATCAATATAAACTACCTTGGCTGCATCCTTCGTTAATCCAGACTTTCCCAACTGCGTCGCCAAGGTCGCCGGCATCTTGGAGCTGTACGGCAACATCAGAGGCAATACCGGCTTCAACCAATCACTCTCAATAGCTCGCAATATTACCTAAAAACAAAATCAATTGCTTTTATTCTGCATTCTTTCTCACCGCTAATTTCTCGTCCAGATTCTGTCGTGCCGTCCAGAAGCTTCTCGAGTCTCCTCCGTAACGCTTTTGATCCATGGATTCGATATTTTGCCCTAATACGGCTTCTAGACGGTTTTGGATTGTGCAGCTCTGAAATGATATTGCTAATAAAATTAGTAAGTAGGATTTTTTTCACAGAGCACAAATTCGAACAACGTAGTCAGAAGCCACTCTAAACGAGCCCGACCGAGGCCCCATTTGCCAAAGAGCATACAGCCGTTCCACCTTAAGTCCCCAACAACCTCTCATCACAGAAATAATACTTACCGACAGATCCGCCAGCTGCGTGGTGAAGGGTTCCAACTTTGCGTGCAGCCTGCTGAACCATAAAATCTTGTTGTGATCAATGTGGAACTGCACCACGGTGAGATCTGAAAGCACATGTTCAGTATACGTATCCACCCGATTGCGAACATACCTTCAGGTAGCCTCTTCACGTCATCTTTGAAGTCCTCCACACTGGAGTGCACATACGATTCGCCATCGCGGGGATAGTGCGATCGTATGCTCTGACGAATGCCGCACAGGGAGACTTCATTCAGGTAAAAAGCCTTGTCGTACTGGTTGAAGGATTGTTGGGTCAGGTATGGGCACACTCGGCTTCGCCATTCTCTGTAACACGCTGAATGAGGCATCATTGTTAGGTATCGCCGTACCTGAGCAGTAAGTGATTGTAAGCCAAGAACTGTTCTTGCGCTTCAATCGCTTCTTCGGACATCTCCCTCTCCTTCTTTGTAACCCTCGTTGTTCTTCGTGTTCTGCCTCCTCTAGCAGGTGTGGTCGCCTCATCGATAACCACAGAGTTTAACTTTCGTTCTAGTCCGGTCACCACGTTTTCCTTATCGGCCAGATCCATGTTCGCAGGGGCGTGTAAGCGGGTTAGGTGATGGAGTAGTAACCATTGTGATCTCAGCGAAACTTCGTGTTCGCACGTAAACTAAAGTAGGGTTAATTCGGGTTCATGTTTATCGTGATTACCTTCAAAGCTTCTCCGATAAATTTCTTGACGCTCGTTTTCGCGAGATGATGAGGCTTCAATCTTATGGCCCAGCGACATATGGCATCAACGAATCCTTCACACTGGTGCTTGCAGAGTTGTTGGCTCCGCGTTTTCATGAGTCGCTGTCTAAGGATGGCGTTTTCCTCCTTCAGTCGTGAGACGATCGTGCATTTGTCCGCACCGGTACCCTTTCCCATCCACGAATTGTAGAAACGTTCACATTCGGAGGTCTTGTACAGCGAGTAGATCACTCGTGCGATATTCAGTTCGAGTAAAAGTACCGTCGAGCTCTTGGAAAAGTTGCTTAGATAGCAAGTGCAGTCGGACTTGTGGAGGGGGAGGCCTTCGGGAAAAGCTGGGAACGCCGTGGAGCATGTGGGTCTGAAAACAGAATATGATCAGGTGGGAACAGGGAAACACGCACGCTAATGGCAAAACCCACGAAAGACAGTACCTTCTCAGTCATTTCCCAGCATATATCCCAGAGTAAAACGTTTTAATGGTAATCGCGAAAAATCACACATTTCCGGAATGCTCATCGCTGTTTCCCGATGAGCCCAAGCTTTAGACGCTCGTTTCATCCGTGCCCGGTCTCCCAACATACTCACTCACAGCGCGTATGGCTTCGGTTACCGCTAGCCGTTCGCTGCATACTACTACTACGTACTACTATTTCGCTATTAGCCCCTGGTTCGAAATTTGAGATTAACGTACTCTAGCTGCGACTGTTATCTGTGGCTGTGACCGCACATGCAACGTACATGCACGTTGCAAACATCGGTCTTGCAATCCGACCGCGTGCGACAATTCAAAAATCAGCTGAAAATCGCTTAAATATGACAAATGGTCCTGTGCTGGGAAGCGAACAGTACATGCTCCGCAAATTTCGATCCTGCTAAATACGGCCAATGGCATTTTCATTAGTTACCTTAATGGCTGCGCATATGGGTAAAGTATTTTCACAGCGTCACGTTGAAGAAAAAACGAAAATGGCTGCGCAATGTACCGCACGCCGCACAGCGCCCTTGGCTCCTTGAATGGTACTTGCAGATACATGGAATGAAGGCTCCGAACACCTACGCAAAAGAATTACTATCAACTACACATTACCATCAAACCGCTGTTAGTGAGCGATTTCCAAAATTCCTTAATTTCATAGCAATCAGAAAAAATCCCACATCTCGGGACTGCTTTCTCCTGCTTTGCAACTACTCCCTGGTATAGAATTCAAGAGTTGCATATTGAATACCCTGGTATCCTTGAAAAGTGGATGCGGATACATGGAATGCATGCTGCGAACACCTACTACCATCAACCCATTGCCGATGAGCATTGTCTAGAATGCAATATTTTCACCATAATCAGAAAAAATCCCACATTTCATGGCTGCTTATTACTGCTTCGCAACAACTCCCTGGTACAAAATATAAGAGTAACGCGCTCTAGCTGTGACCGTTTCCCGAACGTATACGCCGCACGTTGCAAATCTGGGCCCGACAGTCCTGCAACATGCGATAATTCTAAAATCAGCAAAAAATCGCAAATCATTTTTCTATTCCTTAAATGTGGCAAGCGCTCCATTCTGGGAAGTGACTGATCATGCCCCGCGAATCCCCCATTGCTGAATACGGTCAATAGCAACCCCATTACTTACATCAACGACGCTTTCTTCAGCTTCTTGTCCTTGTCGCCTTCAATTGAATCGCATTTCTCCAACTGAAAAAAAATTCGATTAACTCACAAAAAAATCCATCCTCACCGTCAGCAAAGCCTTGAGTGCCGATTGCGCACAACTCAACTGCTTATCGTACATCGCCGCACAGAAGTGGAACACCTTCACAGTAGCAGCAGTGGCACGAATCAAGCTAGAAAATGTCATAAACGAGCGAATTGATAGTTTCACTTACTGTACTGGAACTGGAATTTTCAGCGCTTGTTGCCAATATATTAGACACTGGTTTTGAGCATCTCGAAGAACGCCGGTTTCCAGACATTCGTTGAGGAAACGGCTCAGCGTTTCAAAGTGAATCGCCAAGTTTGCGCAGGTTTTCAGGAACGTCGTGGAGGTGTCTCTTGTCATCAGCTTCTCAAAGTCTTCTTTCTTGTAATGCTGCCGGAAGAGGTCGATTCTGTTGGATTCACTTGCGATCGTCGGGAGACGGTTTCGGATCAGTTTCTCGCATTTGTCCTTCTCTTGTTCTCGGTTGAAGATGGGGTCACCAATCTAAAATAAGACCGTTAGTACCGTAAAATAGGAATAATAAAAATACCTCATCTAAGTTCGCAAATGGCCGTCGGGATGCGTCACTTCGGATCTTGAACGCGAGAGCAATAGCTTCGAATGCGCTGTACGTTAGGCGCTTGTCCGTGACGTGTAGCTCCGTTTCGGCTGCGATGTCGGCACATTCGAGTTCCTGAAACGGAAAAAGGTTAATTAGTTACGAAATATAGCAAAATACAGCCGGACGCAGTTAGAACGGATGCTTCAGAGCATGCTCCACTTCAGCGCTAACAGACGTAGTGCGGATAAAAGTAACTCTGTATTTTGTCTTAAGCGCGCAAACTGGTGACGATAACGCCAAAGTCGACATGTAGCGAACAGAGCTTCTAACGTGCAAACGAGGATTAAAGTCCTGTCCGCAAATTCGTGATCAGTTCCGCGAATTCTGCGATACCGTACACCTATTGCATCCAACAATGCGATCGCTATGGGATGCAGACTGAAAGCTAGGATCAGTTGGTCATTTTTAAGGCTGCATTCCAGTACGTTCGCACAAGTACCCTACAGGAGCTGTTCGCATGCGGTGAATACCGTGCGCAGGGGATGCATTCTCTAAATCTGCTCGCATAAGGACTGCATGTGAACCGTCCATAAACCGAAACCGTACAGAGCTCATAGACTCGACTTCGATTTGAGCCTGCTTGGTGGTATTACCTAAACGCTAAAGGTCATCAATGTTTATGCATGCAGATAGTTTGTACCCGTATGTGTGCGATGAATAAAAGAACCTAAAAAAGTAGCTACAAGAAGCTGCTCAGACTGACTAAATCGAGATTGGGTATTTCAGGGCATTGCCTCACTTATTGTTCCTATGAAATATATGGCAGTTCTATGATTGTAATACAGCATTCTAAACGTGTCTACGTACATAAACGTAAAGAACGTTACCTCGGTGTGAACCTTGCACAGCAGACTGTACAACTCAGGCAGAGCAGCATGTTCAACAGGGATCGGCGGAAGAGATCTCTCTCGCTTTAGCAACGTTCTCAGCAGGTCCCAGTCCTCAAGTTGGGCAGCCAGTTTCAGCATTATCAGGCGACTGGTAACATCATTCGGATTGAGGAGCACAAGATCGTCCAGACAGATCATGGCTTTTTGGTACTAAACGGATATCATATTGAGCCTAAGAAGAAAATAGCGATTTCCCACCTCAGCATTCACAATTAGCAGACTGGCAAGGATCCTCCCTGTAACTTCCAGTTTCAATTTGCTTGCTGATTCCAGAAATGAGATGTGTTTCCTGACGCTCCGAGCCTTCTCACTGTTCCATGAATCCCAAACCATCTTAACCATTTCCTGAAACCACGGACAGGTTTCCTAGCTTACCTTAATATAATCAGAGCCGGAGAAATGTGTCTGGAATTCGCCTATCGCAACGTTGATCAGGTCCAGTCTTTTATTAGTCCCCATATCAAGCACGAAATTGAATCCATCCGCAATGTGGTTCTTCCAGGCGATGTGTATCTGAATTCTCAATTCAAGCAACCACATGTCAAACAGTAAAGCCAACCTTCTCCTGCACTATACTAAACTTAAAGAAATATCTGTGAAGTATTGTAGAGCAGTATTCATGAAATCGGTTGATCGATTCGTTCGTCTCATTTTCGCCTTTCACAGGCATCTAAACAGGTGGATATTTGAGATTACTAGTCTGGCTCAAGCAGTGTCTTATAATAACAAGTCAGCTCTTTTGAAATTCTTGTGCTATCCGCATTTTTTTCCGAGGTACGATGTCGTGAACGGAGAGGTCAGGCATAGCGTGATGGGACGCGCGCGCGAAAGCGTTGAGAAAAGCTGGAGAGGGGGCGATGTGCGAGTGCATGGAGAGGGGAAGTGAGAACAAGGATCAGTTTTTGCTGGACGGTTCGGGAAACAAAGGGCTGTATATTGAACGTTATCTGGGTGTCATGTTTTGGAAAACTGGCCAAAGTAGCCGATTTGTTGGATTCCGTTAGAGTGTCATCGTGCTTCCTCCTTCTACATATGTAGATGGCCTGGAGAGGAGTCCAAGATTTCTAGCGTTGCCCAGTTGAGACACGTTTCCGTACATTCTAAAAATTGCCTTGTTTCCAAATTGAAGACCGTTTCCGTCCTCGATCTAATCTTCACATCACACTCCCACGACACTTGTTCTCGATTGCAGATGGGATCTTTGCGATCTGCAATATTTCACAAGTCAGCCAAAGAGATAACAGCGAAACGAATCAGAATCTGTTTCAAGATAATTGATGTGCAATTAATTGACTGTCGGAGATCTATTTCCGGATATGCCGGATTTTAAATTTACAGATCGAGGACGTACGGGTGCCACTCGAGCATCCTGAAAGGACAAACTTGGCTATCGTTGAGAATTCCTTGAATTGAGGTGCCAGTTTGTCAAAACATGAATATCACGTCTTTATGAGGAGTGGTGAGGAGAATGCTGACCAGCTGGAACGGGCAGAAAGGCAGAGTTCCTGGCCGGAGATCTTGTATTTGACCCTGTGTACCATCTTGCATGTCGAACTCGAGTACCCAAACTTCAAGGACTCAGATAAATGCTTGATGAACATGGGCGCTCCTTTGGGTCGGGGACAAGAATGTAGACCCGCTGGAACTGAGAAGAAGATAGGAAACCGTCTGCATGGACGCTAGGTACTGGCTTTGAACATGGACACAAATCGAGGCGGTTCCCCGTAAAGTGGCTCTTGGCTCCTTGACCAATCTGGCTCTGGTGTAGCTGACGCTCTCAACAACAATATGAAGCTTCCAGATCCACAAATTGATCTCATATCTCAACCCAAAAGCCTTGGAGAACAAACACAACACCCCAGACCCCCACTCCCTTGATTACCACTATCCACAAATTGACAACGTCCATTAAAAACCAGCCGATGGGCATTTACGCTTCTTTTACTATTCAATTTACCCGTTTGTCACAATGTGGATGGTCATCATCGACAGCAGCCGGAGGTCTTCAACGGGCGGCGATGACTACTCCTCACCCTCGCTCCTCTTGCCGACTCGAATTCCTTTAATTATAACCATTTGAGAGAGAGAGGAAGGAGTACCTGCTCGCGCTCGATGCAGGCGAACATCGCGCAACTCATCGCTTTGGAATGAGGGCGAACGTCGTTTGGAAAACACCGAATTGTCTTTTAACAGCTCCGTAAGGTGCGCATTGTTTGAGGAGGTTAGGGATGAGACCACTTCAGCGATTAAGTGCCCATTAATCAATCTTTTGAGGAATGTTTCCGGACTCAATGGGGAATCCCCGCAACTTTGAAAAAGTCAATTTCATAAATCTCAAACATCTGAACATCAAAAATCTGAAAATGTTAGTTTTGCAGGACTACGATACCTGTTCAAATGCCTAAAGAATCCTTTTTTTGTGAAACGACCCTGAGTGCGTTTCATATCCGACGATAATCCACCCCAAAAGACGCCTCCAAGGCGCAAATTTACGAGCCAGAAGATGCTATCTCCTTTACCCAGTCCACCATCTGACTTTCTCTTTTGTTTTCAGATCCGTAATCTTGCCGAACGCAAAAAGCCTGAGGCGGAAGACTACGCGGCAAGGCTGATTGGAGGTTGCGATAAGCGAGTGGGCGGCGCGCCGCGCACCTATAGAAATAGGCGAAGATGGGCAGTGGTCAGCAGCAGCAGCAGCAACTCGCCCTCCAATCCAGAGCAGTTGAGAGCAATAATGGAAGAGTGTGGTCTCAAGTGGTGGGTTCGTACGGCCGCGGCTCTTGCCGGTACTGCTTTTATTGCCCTGGTTGTCACCATTCCTGTCCTCATCAACGATGTTACCATCATGGAAGAGGAGTTGGCTCTCCAGCGTGTTGAGTACATGGAGATGTCCAACGTGATGTGGGATGAGCTGATGACCCAGAACAAGGAGATCAAGTACGTCCGTGCCACCCGAGATACTCAACGCCACCGTCGCCAATGTGAGTTTCGTCTTCACCTCGATGGGTCTCATATATCTTGATTTAGACGAGTCCGACTCCAACAAGCCAGCCGGTGGTGACTACTCCGGCGTATCTGCAGACTCACCCAAGCCCCGTGGACACGACCAACCCCGCAAGCCTCTTGTTTGCCCACCTGGACCTCCTGGTCCTCGAGGCTCTCCCGGAGAAAACGGCGAGAACGGAGAAGACGGAATCCCTGGCCTGCCTGGAAACAACGGAGGAGAAGGCGGAAACTCTGGCTCGTTCGCTCCATCCGACAATCCCTATGAGACCTCCGCCGTCGCTGGATCCACATGCGCTCCTTGCCCAGCTGGACCTCCCGGCCTTCCTGGATACAAGGGAAAACGTGGTCCTCGTGGAGACAAGGGTGCTAAGGGAATGCCTGGAAACCCTGGACGCGACGGAGAACAGGGCGAAGAAGGACCAGAAGGAGAACTTGGCTACCAGGGAGACATCGGACAGCCTGGAGAGAAGGGCGCTCCCGGAGAGGACGGAATCGGCTACGCCAAGGGAGCCCCTGGACCTAAGGGAGAAACCGGACCTCCTGGCATGGAAGGAGACGAGGGTATGCCCGGTGAGCGTGGAGACGACGCGTCCCCTGGACCTCAAGGAGAACCAGGACCGGCTGGGCCTCCTGGCGAGCACGGCAAAGACGGAGTTCCTGGCTTCCCTGGAGTCGCTGGTGGTCACGGAGCCGACGCTGAATACTGCCCTTGCCCTGAGCGCACGAAGAAGGGAGACGATGAGCGCGCACATGGCGGAAACTCGTACGAGGCCAGCAACGGACCTGGATCTGGAGGAGTTCCTCGGCACACCAGTCCTCCATCGCAGGAGCCTGTTTCTCCTACTGGAAAGGTAACATAACATCAAATCCTCAAAGTCTAAGTCTGTTTACGTTTAGGATTCCGAGTCAAATGTCGTCTACGACAAGCGCGCTCGTGCTGCCGCTCTCCGTCGCCGTCACTAAGGATTCCTTTCATAATTCTTGTGAATCCGTTGTCATTTTGAAGTCGAAAGTAAACAGTTCTGAGCACTTGAACGTTTCATGGCCTTCCCATAACACAAGCACACAAACAGACACCCGATAGGCCCGTCCAGTGACAGGAAAGGAAACTAAGCCTGCACATTTAATTGCCTGCACATGATAATTTATTTTACAGCTACACGTTATACAGCCTTCAAATCACAGGGAAACGTTTCACACTAGCTACAGACAATGCCAGACACTTCAAAGAACATGGAATGTTATACAGCCTGCACGGCTCACTCTTAGCTAATGCCGAATATTAACATTTATTGAAAGAAATATTTAAGTTTATGAAACTCCAATTTTCATCCATTTTTGAATTCCCCGGAAATGCTGGTTTATTGAACCGATGAGGAAGTGGAGGGACCAGCTCCGCTTGAACCTTCCATAACGGCGAGGTTGTCATCCCGTGGACCAGCGGGAGCAGGGCTATCAGGAGCGCGGCGCTTTGGTTTCGGACTCGGAATGCGCTGAAGCATACATATCCGTATATTATTTGAGTGTTGGTGAGACATACCTCGGCAGACCTCCTGCCACGTGCAGGCGAAGCAAACTCAGCATTGACTGAAACCGTCTCCGTAGGGCAAACGGTCATCGTACGTGTACGCTTGCGTCGGTTCGGCGGTTCCACAGGCAGCTCCTCAGAAGTATCTTGCTCAAGAGCACTCTCGTCATCGCTGGGGAACTTCAAACATTGGTAATCACACACCCGCACATTACACACGAGGCCTTACAAGCTCTTCCAAGACGGCAGGAGTCTCGTAGAATCCAGGTGGCGGAGTTTCGAGCTCGTCATCTTCTTCCTCGTCTTCGTTTTCTTCCTCCTCTCCCCCATCTCCAGACGTCGGGTACTCGATTTCTTCCTGCTCGTCGTCGGAGACGGTCTCCTCGTCGCTGGACTCCTAAACCCGTTTATGGTGACTACAGACTTAGTTTGACCTTTGGAAAAAAGTCGTTTTTTGAAGCCGTTTATAAATCTCAAACTCAGACCCAAAATTCAAGAAACTTACGTAGTCAGGACATCTGACCATCCTTGATTCCACGCCTGAAAAGACCAAAGTTTCCACCTTGTAGACAGCTTCAAAACAGGTAAACACGGCTTGCAAACCATAAATAGTAAATGTAACCAACATTCAAACAAGTTTTATCATGACTAAAAAGATGTAAAGCTATCCACAACACGATTTGTTCCTTCTCGCCGCCTCTCCACCCTTTCCACCAAACCCTTTCGCGCTTCAGTTGTGCGCAATGATTTTTCCATCATCGTCTTTGCCGCCGTCGCCGTCGTGGGGACAGTTGTGTCTGTTAGCCTCCTCGTCACGGTCCTCTTTGATGGCTTGGAAGATGCGAGCGTTGAAGTCGGCTAAATGTGACCATCAGTGTGAGACGCGGGTCGCGGGTAAACTACCGGTTCCAGACTTGTATCGAGCGAAGAGCTCGCAGTACAACATGTCCTCTCGGTACGCAATCATAGCCATTATTCGCTCGTACTCGGCGTTGCCAAACTACGAATTCTAGACTAAAATTTGGATTTTAAAGATACCGCGTAGTTGCGACGTCTGGAAGTGGGAAGAGATGGTACTTTTGCAGTCTCGATACGGGGTGGGTCCTGGTGAGGAGTAGCTGGTTGTCCTTCCAGCGGCTCGGGCTCGTCTTCGTCGGTCAGATTGACCATCGTTGTCCTGAAAAGGTCTTTTGTATCGAGGATAGGTCTCAACATTTCCAAACTGCACCATGATGACGGTCACTCGCAACAAATCAGTGTAACAACAACGTCTCTGTGCTGAAGACGTCCGCGAAGACACACACTGATCAAAGTACAGCTAGAACTATCTTGGGGTTCAAGACACGGTTTTACGGAGAAAGAGATGACACGGTTAAGGACCATTTTGACTCAGATTTCAAATACTGACAAGAAGCACATAACATAAAATTCCATGATGCCTGTTTTTTGCGACCACACGCAAAGGCACAAAATTGTGTGCCGCGACAGATGGACAAAGTGCATCTGACAACAACTAGTAAACAAGCCCGGAAGGATCGCTGACTCCGCTGCACTCGACTCCGAGAACGCGCTAGAGACTGGAAACGCGTACCCAGGAAGCACTTATCAACGCCGGTGAATTGATGAGTAGCCCAAAGGCGCCTCTCCGCACGGCATCCAAGTGGACAAAACTGCCCAAAGCGTTACAAAGAAAGAAGTCGTCAAGAGGCAAACAAGAGAAGGCGAGCGAGAGTGTGGCAGTGGTCGATTATGCGCCGAGGCAGCGGCGAATACGAGTTGCGTGCGGGCGCGTCCGTCGAGGTGCCCTGCGGAGAGGCGGAAAGTGATAACATGAACGAGGCGACGAACACACGCAGGCGATGGTGGAAAAATGTAGCCGGGAAGCACAAATCTGATCTCTCGAAGAATCGAACGAAGTATCCGAAGCACTGCCAGATGCGCGGGCATAAGAACCTTTAAACAACTGTCACAAGTTGGGTGGAACCTGACTAAGATCTGTGGTCCTTTTCAGCTATCTTATCAGTGCTTATTCAGCAACCACCAAACAAAGCACGTGCCTAGAACAGCAGCTACATACATGAGTAGACAAAGAAAGAGCGCTATGAGCCTCTCAAGAACCTGTGGATGAGGAAAGTTCGTTTCCTTTTGACTGAGCTTGAAATTCCAAGATCTTTGTTAAGGAGCGGTTCGATACCGGGAAAGTATTCAACCGAGAACGAAAATGAACTTTTAGCGCCTCCAAGGCCGACATACTACAGAGCAAAAGCGCCGTTTTCGGTTTACCAAGACGGCTGGAGCCGATTATGAGGTTCCAAAAGATATCAGTTTGGAGTGCTTGGCCCATTTGACCCTTAGTGAGCAGGAATCTCAATCATCTCAAGCTGTAAACAAGCAATTAGCACGTGGTCGCAGGTTCCGAATGTCGAAAGAACCGTCAGTCATGGCTCGGCTTTAGCCTCTCTGAGGCCCCAGTGCGTTCCGGGAAGCCGAGCCTGAGTGTCTTCGCGGATCCTACCCAAGCCAGCATAACCTGATGCGCTAGAGGCGCTTGCTTCTGGTGCTGCTGGTCTTTGTTTGACCAAAAGCAGAACCAGTGGGAGACGCTGTTTACATCTTTGCCGGATCCCACTGTGGGAACTAGTGAGTGCTCGATTCCCTTCAGCCCCTAGCCTGTGCTCCTGTTAGCGCGCTCTCGTTCGAAAGGCTAAAGTGTGCATGGGAAAGTCGAGCGACTACGACTGAACTACGTGGTTCCTACGATGTAATTAGGCTTTGTTGTCCCGCCTGTATCTAGTCCTATTGCTGGTCGCTGTATGGCATCTAAGAAGACCGCAATATTAGAACCGCGAAATACGCTATTCACGGCGGAAGACGGTATCCACATTTATGATTTATGGTGACAGCACCCGTCGACCGCAGCCCCGAGATCGACACCACGGGAAACGCTGGGTCATCGATGTGCTAGCAATGAACATCTGTTCTAAACGGCATCTAGTTGTTCTTGGCTGTTAAGAATTCAAAGTTTCATCTCTAGTATGACCTATTTTAGTCTGACAGTAAATCAGTGTATTTGAGAAGGTTTGATAATCTAGCATAAACAGCGAAAACAGAGCAGTCTAGTCGTTCTTCATCCGAGGTGTTGTTATGCGGTAGATAATGGAGTCCTTGGCCGGATCTATGCTGACCATGGCTGCAAAAATGAAGGCAACGGCTAGAACAAGGATTAGGACCACTCCTGCAAAGATCGCAAATATGGGAGCGTAATCCGTGGCGGTGAAATAGTAAATGTTGTACTGGCAACGGGTCTTTGTCAGCAAACGTTCAAAGGCGGTGGCGGTCGGAGGAAACTCAAGTTTGTTGCAGTCGTCCGCTTCATCTTTGATGCAGACGATTAGGCCAAAATGAACCACCAGTATGGCAGCTAAGAGATAATAAGCGCGCATCTGGAAACTGTTAAAAAGACAAAATGTGCACAGAGAGAGCCCGAAAAAGACATTACGACATCGCGGCGCACGTCTGGAACCCTTATAGCCACAGAGCAGACCGTAGGAGTAGGTGTAGTTTGAGGCACACCACAAGCAGTTGCCCGGGGAAGCCGAGCCTGAGACTACGAGTGTCTTCCCGGATCCTACCCAGGTCGGCATAACCTTGACTTGACTAGTTTCTCTTGATACCCTGATTTGTCCTGTTTATGGCCTTGGGGAAACTGATTGCTAGTTGTCAATGCGCCAAACTGCCATACAAAGTTAACGGTTTATTAACATTTTACAGGGTAGAGACGTAAAGCTATTCACAACACGATTGACTCCTTCTCACCGCCGCTCCACTCTTTCCACTAAACCCCTCTACGCTTCAGTTGTGCGGAATGTACTCTCCTTCGTCGTCTCTGCCAATGCCGGCTTGAAGCTGTCTGATTGCGTCTTGTTCACGGTCCTCTTTGATCGCTTGGTAGATTTCAGCGTCGAGGCCTAGATGAACCCATTAGCATAAAACTCGCATTTGGAAACCTACTATTGCCGTTCATATAGCGAATGTAGGCCTCGCGGTACATACGGTCGTCTGGATACTGCACGATCATCGCCATCGCTCGGTCGAACTCCGCGTTCTGAAACTGAGTGTCGTGGTTTGAAGTTTAAGTGAAGCTTACCGCTTGATCGCGAGGTCCGGGAAACGGGTCCGGCATGCTCGCAGGGTCGATGCGCGGTTGTTGGTCCTGAAGGGGATTCGGAGTGGCTTGCTGCCCTTCCTCAGGTTGGGGCTTGTCTTCCTCGACCAACTTGACCATCGTTGCACTGAAACTTTGCGCTACACTCAGGATCACAAACTCTAAGATATGTTGAGATGCTCACGACAGTTGTGATGCCTAAAGCGAACTGTCTTGACCTTGTCAACGGCCAGCTCTTGTGCTTTTGACCACACGCAAAGACACAAAATGTGTGCCGCGACAGACGGACAAAGTGCAATTGCCAACAACAAGTAAACAAGCCCGGAAGAATCACTGACACCGCTGCACTCGACTCCAAGAACGCACTAGAGACTGGAAGCGCGTACCCAGGAAGCCCCATATTAACGCAGGTAAGTTAATGAGAAGCTCCGAGGCGGCTCTCCGCACGGCATCCAAGTGGAGAAAACTGCCCAGAGCGTCGCAAAGAAAGAAGTCGCCGAGCGGCAAACAAGAGAAGACGAGCGAGAGTGGCGGTGATGGTCGATTATGCGCCAAGGCAGCGCCGAATACGAGTTGCGTACGGGCGCGTCCGTCGAGGTGCCCTGCGGAGAGGCGGAAAGTGATAAAATTAACCAAATAACGACCACATACAGACACGGGCATCCCTAAACACACACTCATCACCTTGAAGTTGGCCAAGGTGACTAAACTACTCCGACATCTTAAGCCGACCTGCTGTTCTACAGAGTCCAAACCTTATGTTACTTCTGAGACACCCGAGAACGGTCTGTGGTCCCTTTCAACACTCTAATCTGTAATTACATAGCAACCACCAAACACGCATTGTAAACAACACCCAGATAAGCGCGGAATGAGGCATCAACCCATCCGACCACTCCTGGGCCGAGCCAGAGCCAACCTCATGGCACCAGCGGATGAGCAGACTCCGCTACCTGCTGACTGAGTTGAGGAAGCTGGCAGCGCTGATTTAAAGGGCATTTGGATAACGGGGAGGTGCTATCTAGAGGCGGTGATACAAGCGTTGGCAAGGTGACCGACGCGGGTTGAGGTAAGCCGCCAATTGGAACGACGGACTAGCACTACAATTCTGAGAATCCCAGGGATACGGTAACCGGCAAAAACGTTCCATTCATTAGAATGGCGTGAGAGGGTTGGCCACGAGAACTGAGCTGGAATAAGGGTCGGAGATTAGCAAAAAGCCGCTTTCTTGTTCACTGTACAAGGTGCCAGAACACAGTCCAAGATACCACACGCAGTTGGACCTTTCCTTCAACTACCGGATCGCGGAAATCGATATTTTCGATTATAAGTCGATATTTTATTAAAGTATTCCTGACATCCACCTGGTAAAACTCAACTATTCCTCTGTCGAATTTTCCTGAAACATGCCTGATTAATGTCACCAGGTGGTCCCACTCTCGCTCACCAATTCCTTAAAAGACTCCTTATCCATCTCATCGATAAACTTCTTGGCTTCCCTCATTTCATTCTCCTTCTTGATAAACGCCATCATCGCTTCGTGGATTCGCTTAATCTGCAGGACTATTCTGGCTTCTTCTGGATCCTCTGGCAAAGGAGTCGAGTCTCTTCGGGCCTAGGAAGTCATGATGAGGACTGACGTCACGGGGAGCTATCGTACCTGACGGGATTGGTACGTTTCGACTTTTCGGCGCTTCCATCGGGGTTCTTGTAAGGACGCTGTTGAGGAGTTGAACGAGGTGCCTCTGAGAGTCGCTGATGTTCGAGCAACGGTGTTCTGCTCGAGATGAACGGAAGCGTGTCCTTCTTCGCTGTGGCTGTGCGCAAAGCATTTTGTGAAATTGGTCTGAAAGAAGGAAAACGCTTATTACGGGTGAGCTGGTGCATACCTCAAGGACGACTTTCAGGGGTTCGGATTCGGCGCTGGTGACTACTAGCCGTAAATCTTCCATTATGCTAATCTGAGATTCTAAAATACTCTATTTTTAAAAGCCGAAAATAAGCGCGATTCACGATCGCGGCTTAGTCACGAATGGGAGAGATAGAAACGATGCGAAACCACGTCACGGAAGCCATGCTTCCATTTTACATTCCCGCGCTGTAGACAGGTCAACTGACAATGACAACACCCAACCAAAATGCAACGAAAGCTAAGCTCAGAAATTCGTCACGCGCGAAAATCGCCGAGGTTCGGACTGTAAGACTCACATGGTGCGGTTGCAACGATCCCATCTAGATGAGCTCTTTTGTACTTTCCGTGAGACCATGTTTGGGAAGCATTTCGGCTTCCTCGAATCCTAATCCTCGAAAGTCCTATAACAGATTCCGCTTTCTGCTTTTCCCTTCTCTAGCCTAACCAAAAACCTAACCAAAACAAAAAAAACGGACTGAACGGTCGACAGCGCCTTCTTTCACACATCTGATATCCCGCGCTGACGACACAAAGAACGAAATGAAGGATAAGCCCACAGCTTCGCGTGAGCACTTCATCGATCGCCGAAATGAGACATCAAGCATAGCCGAGCGTTAAGAACGTATTTTCCCAGCAGCCATGGCTTGTGGATATGCATCCCTATCTAAGGTGCGACGGGCAAAGCTAACGACACTATAGCAACTGTTTGTCGCTCTGCCGATTGACCGCTGTAGTCATGAGAATGTGTCTGGGAAGACGACGCACGCCGACGGCGTACACAAGATGCGCATTATAGGATTGATTGAACCATGCGCGCACGGCAGATTCTTTGGCTACTTTCAAATGGAGGACTCGCAAGCACGGGAGAAGGATCCGGGGAAAACAGTCCAAATGCGCAGCGTGAGATAAGAGAGATCATGAATCGGAAATAGCGATGAGCATGGCAACATGTGACATGGCCACCATAAACACGTTTGCAAGAGTGCACGGCGAGGTGCTAGCAGTTTGTCTTGGGTTGTCAATCAAAAGTAAGATCGACTTTGAGCAACAATACTCCCTAGTATTGATGACAAGACTGAAAAATGAGTCTCTTTAGACCTCAAGGTAACTTATAAATCTGGTATTTATCAAATTAGGCTAATTAAGGTAAGTGAAGCTGTCAAATCAAGCTTAAACAACAGATACAAATCGGCTTGTTTCAAAGACTGATTCGATCTAGTTGTAAGGGAAAATCTAACAGCTTTCGATTCTAATCTAGTAAGTGACTCTGGTATATCGTAGCCCTAAATACATGAAGCTTCCTTACAAACTCACATTCATGGCTTTACCTTTCCGGTGCACTACTGATCTACAAAGAATGTGAATTCATTGACGTCTTCGTTTCTCTGTTAACCAAAAAAGGCTCTTAACAATTAAAGCTTTATTCACCCAAAACGCACACATACAAATTGGCACGTAGCCAGCCATTTCACTTTCTAGCTTGCAGCGTTACCTTCATTTTCCGAATTTCGGGTTATGTCGAATTGAGTGACCTAAAACAGGAGTTGCAGTTTGACATTTAGTTTTTATGTTTTATGCCTTGACAGATCCAGTTTTTATTTCGTCAGAAATATTCGCGCATTTCTTTGTTTCTTTATTGTTGGTATTGGAGCATGGTCACCTAAAACACTTGATTAAACGGCACAAATTACAGTCTAATATTACATGACTCTCTCCATCGAAGTAGTTGGAATTTTTCGTGGGTTCAAACGCTTCGGATTAGCTTGTTTGAGGACCAATACTTCAGCTAGGATCTGTAAATCAAGCATGTATCACGAGAACAAATTGAAATTAAGGACTAAACACCCTAACGAACGTACCTTGTTTTAGAAAGCAGGCTTGTAATTAAGTCGACTACTGTTTGGACTGGATAAAATGAACCTGGAAGATAATAAATTACTTAGTAAATTCAGCTAAAAGTTGCAAAGTTTCCAAGCAAAAAATGATGCTGACATAAGATCTAATGTTGAATCGATACTCGCTATCAGAGGAGAGTCAATTGCTCTCCGCAATCAATGACCTCCCGCAATCAATTGGCCTTAACCCCCAAGTCAGCGAGCTCTTAAGCTTGTTTGATAAGATGGCTAATCTAACAAAAGTCCTAGATACCAATAGTCATAGATACCTTGAGCGTCCTTTAATATTCATATACTTGGTTCCATCCGTCCTGAACACCATTGGCCTTCACAGAATCCGAATCCAGCGACCTATCTGTTCGTGTGTGGGCCCCAAGTCAACAATTAAAGCTTTATTTACAAGCTATGGGGCACCCAACAATTTCACTGTTCGGCCTGTTTGTTCGTAGTGTTCCTTCTGTCACCCTTCTCCTTTTTCGGCACGCTGGGTTGGAAATTAAGGTCTTCGGGCTCCGAAGCATGGACACGTTTACGAGTGTCCTTCACAAACGGCGGAGGATCGTTGGGCACCGTGGCTTTCATCTCCCTTCCCTCCGCCATCACAAAGACCTCTTCGTCAGGATGCGGGAGCTTTAGCTTCTTCCTACGGGATGGCGGGCCAAAACTAAAGGAATGGCCTGAAACAGAAATGATTGTTGCTAACCTTGCCGTTACATTTCTGGTACCTGGACAAATCCCTTCGCGTTTGCGCCATTGAATGCTCTGTCTCCAAACGCCCAGATCACGTTCCCGTCGGTATTGGAGCATGGCCACCTAAAACGCTGGATTAAGACAGACACTTCGCAGTGTAGTCCTTACATACACCGATTCCTGGTAGCGGGTTCGGAATTTCACGAATTCTTTAGGCAGTGGGTAGGTGATTGTTGCGCGGGCCATCGCTCACGCTGAGATCTGGTAACGAGACATGTGTTATCGAGAGGAACTGAATTCACGGCACGCTCAGCATTATGACAAAACGCGTGATTTGAGACACATGGTTTTGCCTAACGGCTGAATACACCTAAGCATAACACGGGTTACAGCTATGAGCTTTGGTCTCGAGTCCCGTGTAAAGCAGCTAAAGCCTGTAATAAGTTCTGGGTAAAGAATCAAAGTCATTAAGTTGAAGCCATTAAAGTTCCCGTCGTGTGATCGCCAGGCAGACCAATTTCCTTAATAACGGCTTGACACTTAGTTGCTGCTAAACGATACCTAAGAAAAGGTCAGTTTCCACGTATTAGCAAACCTGGGCCAAGTTCATGAGTCATTTAAACGACGCTCGGCATGAGCTTTCTTAAGACACAGCCCAGTTGCACTAAAGGGGCAAAGAAGCGCTTAGGACATATGCCCAGAACCGAGTTTCAAACTCCGTTTAAGACCTGATGTGCTACCCGCGCGAAAGATGACTAACGGAGATCTAATGGAGCTCTCGCGCGCATTCCGAGAAGCAGTAAACTGAGGCTCCGCATTCACACCTTTCCTCACAACAACCGGCGATCTTTTTACCCATGCGCGCGCAAGAGCCTTCTTCCCCACGTCTGCTGCTCTTTTTAGCGGCGCGTCCCGGTGCTAGCCGTGTGATATTCATAACATTCTAACATGTGCTCACCGCAAAATGGCACCAGTGTTTTCCAGTTTGACGGTGCAAAAACGGCGATTTCAAGAACTGGAAAACGTACTTGGCACGAGGAAGTCGCCAAAGTACAAAAACAAGGACAAACTATGAACCCGGCACTCATCGCCAGGTACGGCATTATGGTCACTAATTGGGCCAGATACAAACTGAGTTTAAATAAAGCTTTTCAATTAAAATTCGTCTGGTTTTGGAACATTTCTGCCACCCCACAAAACGTCAGGTCGGTAAAATATGTACACTTCTCGAAGGGGGGGGGGGTTTGTTACATATTGAAAGAGCTCTAATTACCGTGTTGCGGTCGGTTGTTACACTGAATCGGTTCAGGTAGTAATTGGTGACTACTCTCGCGGAAGAGGTGGAGCTAAAGACAAACCTAAAGCTCCAGCTGGTAAACACATATCGCAATTATTGGAAACTGGGTGGTATATTAGGATTGAAGCTAATGTCAGAGATTGAGCTTTTGGTAAGCCAGGGAAAAAGCCACAAATAGTCGACAATGCCAAGCCTAAACCGTTAACAGGCACGATCCTTTGGCAATTTGAATATAGTATATAAGACAGAATCCAGAAATTCTACCCCAAGTGGAATGTTCAGTCCACAGAATCACGATTAGACCACTAAAAACCAGGAAAACTCATCAGAGATCCATTTGCTCCTAATCTTCATAATTTCCCGCACTCCGCAAAAGGAAGAAAAACATAGCGCATCTAGTTGGCACGACTTTAGTCGACAGTCAAAGAAGAGACGAGTGGAAGAGCGGCGTTTATTGTATTCAAATCAGATAGCGGTCACTAAAGTGCAACTCAGAAGTGGCAGTACACTGCGCACGCGCGGCAGTATGACTAACGCGCGCATGAGTGATAAAATGGTTTCGCGAGAGCCAGGTTGGCGATAAAGTCTGTTGTCGAAAATTGTGTGTCTTGAATTTATTTAAAACAAAAAAAAAAGTCTGCATGGAACTGCTTAAAGACTATTGAGAAAAAGGGCCAATTTGGTTTGCTTATGGCCTAAGACAAATATTGTGAATTTCATGAATTTGAAGACAAACAATGAAAGACCTTATTGAACACCTTCCACATTGGAGTTCCGATTATATGCAGCAAGTGAAGAGTGAGCGCACGCAAGAAACAACCACACTGCACCGCCGCGCTCTCCTGTCTGCCAACAGACCCGCACGAACTGTCGGAAGAGCGTCTCTAAAATTTGATTTTGCTCAATAATTTGAAAACCAATTTTTAAGCAAATTTAGAAAATTACTCTGGTCACCTGTTTTTATCAGTTCACCAAATTTCACATATAAGCTACTGTCCTATCGACAGTTATCAATGGGTGCACGTAAGAGGTTAACATATGCGCGCACTAACTCGGCGGTCTTCTTTCTCGCTGAGCGCTTCTGTGGAATGACAAATGCGTCTCGCAAGTGCAAGTTGGCTAAACTGCTCCTATATTTGGCTTTAGTTCTTGCTTGTTTACCATTCGTTGTTACATTGATTACTTGCGACATAGAACTATTGGTAAACAACAGGCTGCAACGGCGCTAATGTTATCAGTGGCGTCAAACTATGTACACACGATCAACGTTGCGACAAAAGCTGAGAAATGAGCACAGTTTTCTAATCTTTAGCGCGCAAAATACAGTAAGCAGACATGAAATAACAGTATATAACAAATGATACACATTTGGAAGAGTTCCAATAGGTAACTTAGGCAAGGATAGGCAAAAAATACCTAACAAGCCCAAAAATGCCTAAAACAGAAATTTCGTGGCTTAAAGAAACAAGAGATACGAACAGAAAAACAAGCGCGTGCTGTAGCACCCATTTATGGGTTCTGATACGCGCTCAATGAAATCCTGCGAACTTGTTGTCTCTCGCCTGCACACGATTAAGACGGGAGACTGTAGTTAGACTAGAAACACGTGTTTTTTTTTGCCGATTTGCGAAGTTGCTAGTCCGACTGCTTGTGCAGAGCTGAGCTTGTTTGTAAGCAAACGTGAGTCAGAGTGCATGCATCCCGCTTCAGTTGGTGTACGTCCGTCTGTCTGTTGGTGCGGCTAGTCTCTAGTAAGAAGTGTGGCCTTGTCACGCCGTGATTCGGCGGCTTATCAACAAGCGTTTTTAGGTTGGTTTTTATGCTGGGCTAGAGTTCGTCCGATGACTTCCGCTTGACGCTAGAAAGAGATACAGGTCACAGGAATTCTTTTGAGTCAATTCAGCCAAAGCTTAGAGAAACAAGACAGCAAAAGACGTAATTTTAAGGTAATCCCAACTTGTGCCACATTTATAAAAATCTTCCATAACTTGAGCAATTAATCCAGATTCCATATTTTCCATCTTTGGAGAAGCTAATGTCAACTGCACTTATGTCTCCTTGGCTGCACACAGCAGTATATTTCCTTTCAATCCATGTAAACGACTCTCCACAGTCAAACGACCACACGCACAGTCACGGGCAACGGACGAGATGCAACGTCACCATCATCGCCAGCACATGTTTCTCTCTTCCTTCGCGACTCTCTTTCCCATCTCGCTCAAGCACTACGAATGTGTTTTTTATGCTTATTTTCGCGTCGTTAGCTCGTCATTTTACGTTTTTTGTCCTTCAGAGAACCTACGCATTGATGAGTATAAATCTCGTCGCCAGCGGACTCGGAGCGGTGTTTGCAGTAGTTGCTGCTGTAGCGATCTTCGTATTCAAGCTATCCGATCTCCAGACAGATGCCGCGCAGAGGAACGCTCAATTCAGATTTCTACAGAAGCAGTTTATTATTCCGTATCTGATTATTTTGTTCGCTGAGAGTTTGCAGGTGAGATTTGACAGAATGGATCTAATAGAAAGCTTGAATCAGCTATTTCCGGCGTCTTCTGTCTGGCAGTCAGACGGGGAAACTAGCTCCCGGTCGTAGTTTTGTGGAAGCAAGGTCCAAATTGACCAAGCTGAGCTGCCAGATAGATCCGGGATGTCTAACCAGTGCTTCCGCCACCCTGTATCTTGTAAAGCATGTCTGTATTTGACTCATTTAGGCTCCATACCTCTATATCCTCTACCACAGTTATGGATTTCAACCAACGCAGATCGGCGTCATCTACGTCATGGGTCTGGTGGCCAACTCGATCTCTTCTCTGTACGCAATCAACTTCTTGTCGAAATTTGGACGGAGATTGCTTTGCCTGATATGCGTGGCAACTGGATCTGTGGCCTGCTTGCTCAAGTTCTCCGACAGCTACCTCATTCTCCTTCTTTCAAGGATAATGGATGGGTTTTGCTCCGCTTTGATCACGCTGCCGTTCCATCAGTGGTGAGTTTTGGGTCTGAGCCGGTTGGGACTGAGCCACAAGCTTGCAAACCTCCATGTCTTGTGCCACTGTGCCTCTATAATTCTGGTTCTTGCTGGATTTCAGTAACTGGTCAATTTCAGGTACTCCCACGAGCACCTCTTCACCTACGACTTCCCCCGAGAATGGGTGCTAGCCACATTCGGAATCATCTCTCTCTGCTCCGGCTTCCTCTCCGTCATCGCTGGATTCTTCGCCGACGCGCTCGAAGTCGGATCTGGAATCACCGCTTTTCCCTTCTTTGGGAGTACTATCTTATTCCTTATTGGTATCTCATGCCACCATGTATGGTAGCCTATATGTGTGAGTTTCAGGTGGATTCTACATTGGAGGTTCGTGGAAGGAAAACCGCCTGCTCGCTGAGATGAGGGAGCCGATGAAGACCGTCTGCAAGAGAGCGCTGGGAGTGTACAAGAATAATCCAGTCGCACTGGTGTTGTCTGTCATTCACTGCTTCTTCGAGGCCACAATCGTAATGTTTGTGTTTGTGTGGACTCCGTTGTTCCTGCACTGCCGGCATTTCTCGTCTAGCAGGCTAAGGTAAGGATTTAGTGTTTGGGTATGCAACTTTAGACATCACGTTTTCTTATACTCTGCGAGGCCCAATGATCACGCTTTCAGGTACGGAGCAGTCTACGCAACCTTCATGGGCGCCTCTCTTCTCGGATCAGTCGTGTATCGCATGCTGGCCAGAAGAATCTCAGCATCCAACTTACTCATTGCCTCCACCAGCTCCGCATTCATCTCCGTGGTCCTTGCCCTTCAGACAATCCCCTACGACGCGGCCTCTTGGACTCTTAGTGCCTTGATCCAACTGACATTCGCTTTCTGCCTCTTTGAAGGTGCCATCGGAGTGTATCTGCCCAGCATGAACCAACTCCAGGTATGTCTCCTTGTCTAAACAGCTGAAAACTGTCCTTTTAGAGCGAGATCTTCCCAGCCGAACGACGAACAGCTCTGCTGGCTCTCATGCGTATTCCCATGAGCTTCTTTGCCGCTTGTGGAATCCTTCTGTTTAACTCAACAACTGCGTATGGAGAACTCCATCTTCTGAAAGCCATGTGCATCCTCACGGCATTCGCCCTCGTCTTGGCAATCCTGCTTCACACGGTCTTGCAGCGAAAAGGAAATCGACGGGGAGATCCGGATTTGTTGGTTGTGTCCGGGATGAACGAGCAAATCTGAGTCGCGAAGACTCAACTAGAACTATTCTGTGATCAGCGGTGTCAAAGAATCTAGCAATATCGATTCAACCCAAGTGCGATGTAACTAAACGGGTGTATATTGGGAAATACATTTTAGTTAACTTGTGGTCGTTTAATTAAAGATTCTAAAAGGGATGCTTTTTCAGGTGCAGCTTTAGATGTCGGTCCATTTTGGACTGCTGTGGGCACTTGAATGGGGCGTGATATAGATGTACTTAGGCTGTGCGCCAGTAGACCACAAACTTCGAACCCAATGCAGGTAACGAATGTCTTGTACACGACACCAATTCTTTGTTGTGACTATCGGACGGCTACATGACAGTTTAAATCCGTTCGATAGCCTACTCAAAAGACCCAAACTAAGACTGTGCTTGTGCCGCTTTTAGCCTTCATGCGTCCGCTGTGAAAAAGTCGCCGAAGGTAAAGCAGCGGAAGTCATCGGACCCATTCTAATCCAATCCGGTTAACGAATGCCATGTGCACTGCACCAAAGCTTTATTGTGGCTGTCGGGCGGTTGTGTTGTGTCTGTGCTTTCGCCGCTTCCAGCCTACATGTGTCTGTTGTGGCGAAGTGTCACCGAAGCCTGGCACTGTTGCCCCTTGGTTGCACACCTTACCTACAGCCCCCTACAACGCAAAAGCCAGTTACGGTACCTGTGTCCCTGCTCAGCGTGTGGAGGTGTGGAAGTGTGTCACCGGAGCGTGGAACTGTCGCCATAAGCCCACACACTCCGTCTGCAGACACCTACAGCGTGAAGCCACACTGAAAACATGTCCCAGCCAGCCACAGCACCTGCATCCTAGCACACTTTGCTGCAGAAGTGTGTCGCCTAAGCGGGGAACTGTTCCACCAAGCCTACAAACCTTGTCTGACGACGCCTGCCGCGCCAAACCACATTGACGAATGTCTCAGTCAGCTATGGTACCTGTCTCCCTGCTCGTTGCAGAAGTGTGTCGCCTAAGCGTGGAACTGTTTCACCACGCCTGCACGAAACGGCCGCGAATCTGTCAGCGTGAGAGCGTCGTGGGACGCAGTAAAAACTGCATTTAGTATATGGCTTTTAAATTGTAATATATCCAGGAAGAGTCTCGGCTTTAGAAGAATCCATGGCAAGTCCCTTGTTCACACAGTTGCTCGCAAAGTGAAAGGACAGGGAGTTATGAGTCTGTTTCTACAATGCTAAATTGTTGCCGAGTGACCAGAATATCAAATGTGTCACTTGAAAGATAGGTACAAGTAGGACAAACATCGACCAAACAGCAAACTTGAAAGCTCAGATATCTGAATCACAACGCCAAAATCCCACGACCACGTTTCGATCAAGACAAACAAGCAAACAATTAAACGTAAAATGTGCAGGCATAAGTCTGAAAACATAAATCCCGCTTCAGACTGTATTGTATTTCTGCGAAAAAGCAATTCTGTGACGTCTTTTGATTGTTTTGTAGTTAGAAGCCGTCTCAAGATAACACATTTGCGTGCAAGACTTATGTGTTTGTGACCAAAGGCATATGTTAGTTAAGAAGATTAAGGAAGTTAGCTTTTGTCCGCTTGCGTCACATTCGAGCTCTACTACTGAATTAAGACAAATAGAGCGTATCCGGTTTGGGCTTGAGGCTTGACCTTCGCTTGATGTGCGTGAACCAAGTCATGCGCAAGAAATGAAATCTTCTTTAATACGGGGTATTAGCAGCTTGTCCTCAGACAAATCCACACCAGCTTTAGAACTAAGAAAAGCTCTACAATTACATCAACTTTGTTTTTTTTTTTTTTGGTTTAGCGCTTTCAGTCTCTGTGGGTTGTTTTGTTCTCATAATCGGAGCTTACAGAAAGTTCAGCCAAAACATAAACACGAAGCTTAGCCAAAACACGAGCACGTGTAAAGTGACGTCTAAGCAAAGTCAAGTACACCTGAACCACAGTTTTCGTGCCTTCACTGCAGGATAGAAACTTGTTTTTTATGGTAATAAATGATCAGTTCTTGCGATTCAAATTGGTCGCGATTATCTTTCCAGGTGTCCAACATGGGAACTGGGGACAAGCCATTACGCTGTTTTTTAAGGTTTGATTCAATTACACAACACCCGGCGTTATTTAGAAGTTATTAGTTAAGCCAGTTTTGTGTATTAGTGTCCGTAATTGGTTTGCGAGCTCCGATGCATGCAAAAGGATTGAGCAGATCGACGGGACACATGATTGCATGGGTAATTGTCCATAGGAGTCCAAATAGAACCGTTCTGGTAGCTAGAGACCATCACTTTTTGGCTTCCAACGCAGGTCCTGGTAGTGCTAGCCCGGAGCCAGAGTGACGTGGCCGGCAGTTCAGTTGTGGTCGACGAGTTCTGTCAACGGTACAACCAGATGAGCCTGTCCCACCTACATGGGACTCTCGAACAGGCCCTCACCAAACTGTCGTTC
>KN166985.1:4304-17548 GCA_000757745.1 Steinernema scapterisci | reverse complement strand
CCGAAATTAACAATAAGCCATTAGGTTTTGCGTTTTTCATTTCGACACGGAAGGTGATCGATGGGTGTAGATGGGTGGTGACGTTGTAATTACCATAATTTGTCACGTATTGGAAGAGAGGAGCTTAATGGCTCAACGGTGAAGAAAACGTATCCACAATTTTTACACGGGTCGTATTAGTTTTTGGCGGTTCTAACACAGTAGTAAAAGTCGACCCACAGGGATTCACGACAATCTCCAAAGTGTCTCGATACCGCTTTTGGTGTTAAACCGCTTAGGGCCAATTGAGTGGCTGGGGGAAGTTTAGTGACCAGAGGAAGCTTTCAGACCTACCCAAGAACTGTTTGTTGCACACCATTTGAGTATCCGTTCGCTGATGGTTGAAAACGGTTCTTAATGGCCTCAAGAGCCCTCACCGAAAGTCAGTCTCCGTGGCGACAGACCAGCATTGTACGATGACGCCGAGGGCAGCCAGAAATCCGTAATCTTAGAACAAACTAAGCGTGTTAGGCCACAAAACCCGAACTGCAGAAGCCCGAGCAGCTAGAACCCTTTGTTCACTGTCTAGTAACTTTATGAAACACTAGAAACTCAACATAAACAAGCACTTCCCAACCTGTTGTTTTCGACTCATTTCTCATCACGCCTTTTTCAGGACGCACAAAAGAAAGTCACATTTTCGGTTAGTGACAAGATTTAATGGCTTTGATCTTGTCACCTGCGTTGTTTCTGGTTTCGGAAAGACGGAAACCTAACAGATTCTCTCAATTAAGACGTTATAAACAAGTTATTAAGGCTAAAAACGATTAGAGAGAATCACTGAAACCCCATTTTGTGGTTAGGTAGACAGAAGGCAGACAAAGCCACAAAAAATGTCAGTTTGGCGTCTGCCCAAAAAAGACAGACTCACACGAAATCTTGACAGATTCTTAAATTATTGGGCACTTTCACTCTGGTACTTTATTAATCATTGACAACGCTTGTCGCAATACGCCTTTCATTATTCATGGTCTTCCTTGAAACTACCTCACGGAGCTGTCCTTCAAACGTGGCACACGTGAACGAGGTCGAGACATAATGACGTTAGTTCGTGTACATTGTGAGTACTAGGTTTGTTATTGATGTCTGGGTTTTGTAACTTGTCAGGATTTGAAGATTTAGAGTGTGAATTTATCGATTTTTAAAGTTTAAAAATCAGGAAGGAATTTCTTAAAAAGCTGAGCCCATTAAGAAGATCTTCTAATTAACACCATTAAGGCTATGTGTGCTTTCTGTGAAAGTCAAAAATTGTGAAAAGTTGTCCTAATGGAAGTCTACGCATAAAGTTGTCGGCCACTTGCACTTGTGGGTGACACTTTTAGAGAGGAAGTAACCTTAAGTGACCTTCCTATCTTCATCAAACGCTGGAATGTGGCCTTAGAAGTAAAACTACGGTAGCCTCAGCTTCAGACGTTGTTGCAGACTGCAACGTCAATGTCGACATTTGGAAATAAGTTTGGAAACAGGAAGCGCGGTATGCTGGAAAATTGTCTTTCATGTCTGGAAGCTGGAATTTGAAGATACAGGAAGCGCGTCTGGAGTTTTTGAGTCTTTGCAAAATCCTAATTGTAAAGACTAAGGCCAAGAAGGCAAGTTTATTGACATCTCAGACAAAGAAATCCGAAGTGCAGTCTCCGTTTGGGAGTCTGATTTCGCGTCCAAGCAGAGGGCCATCGCTAACAAGTCCTAAGTCCACCTTGAATTTTATGTCCAACACCATTTTTTCGCCGGTTTCAAAGTCTATGCGTATCAAGTAGACTGCGCTGCCTTTCCTGAAATTAGCCTATGTCTAGGAATCATTAAGACTAGTCACTTGATCAATTCTGGATAGAACTGCTTGTCCCAGGTCCGGTAGATTGAGTTGGTGAAGTAGAGACGACGTCCATCTAGGCTCAGTTGCAGAAATGACGGTCCTGCTCTTATAGCAGACTGAAAGACACAGTATTCAATGCTGGATTGAAACTCCGGTTTAGTGCTCAAGATGGCTTGTGATCCAATTCTCTGCCTAAGGCATAACGGTAACTTACGCTTTGAGCAAACGTTCCACCCGTCCTCGGTACTCCTCCAAGTTTAATCTGAAACCACGTTAACCACAGGTTTACCAAACACCAACCTACCTTTCCAACTACACTAGCCCTAAACGGATCTGAAATGTCAAACTGCGTAATACACCCTTCAAGCCAAGTCGACGCAAAGAGGTAGTTATCATCCATCGAAATCACCATGTCTGCAACCCAAGCAGGAACAAGCTCGTCTTCAGTCATTACTCGAGGAAAGGAGTGCATGAGATCTGCCTTGTATGTTTCTAGACTCTGGACAACAATTTCAAACATCAGAATCGAATCCGACTTACCGTGCTGTAGTGAATGTGGAATATTGAAGATCCGACGGCCGACGAAGCGAATAGATGGTTGCACTCGGGATTGTGGAGAGGTCGTATGCAAGTCGTCATGCTTCCAGTTGAGACGCCAAGTTCTATGCGTTGGAGGAATGCCAAGGGGATCATGCTCCAGACGTTGATTCCAGTACCGAAGGACTCTAAACAGGCTTTATGCTGATTCCTTGGACTGTGGTCTGATCCAGTAATTAGCCTTGGGAGGTCTTCAGCTTTAGCATAGTAGGACCAAGTTATTAAAACGTCTTTGAAAAGTTACCAACTTAAACTGTCGTTCTCCAAGGTAATCTGCTTGTCAAAGTTCCGCGGATGTCCCCATTCCGTCGTAAACATGCGATTATGTCTAGGCTGGATGGTCATGTGCCCTCCCAGAGCAGAAATGCCATCCATCTCTTCTTTCGATTCCACCAGCGAGAAGTTCTTTCGGTCCAACTGCACCGCGGTCCCCTTCCCATGCCCTGACTTATCACCCAAAGTGCCAATAAACAGAGGTGTCCCTCTTCCTGGATTGCTACAAACAGCAAAAGGCGCTGAAATGTCTCGGATCGCCAGTTGCTCTTTCTCGATGGTCTAAAAGAAGAGATCTAAAAAGTGTAATTGTGACGTCTGGGATAACCTTTACGACACGCATGGCCATGTTGTCCGTGAACTCGACAACGTAGATTCGGGAACTGGAGACACAAGGCACGACCAAGTATGGCCGACATGAGTTTATCAGTTCTTCCGGGTTTGCTACTGTTCGTACCCATCCTGTTCGCGTGATTTCGTCGCCAATTGATGGGAGCGTTAGCTCGGACACGACCTAAAACAAAGTGGCAATAGTTAGAGCATGAGCGCTTAGCTTGGTTTCCAGCTTGTTAGGACATACACCAAAAGCAAGGTACTGCAAACAGGGTTAAAGGGTACTAGAAGGGTCATTTTGAGACAACCGCTTGGGTGTAAGGGATTAGGGTGACTAAGGGATTGAGCCCTTGCGGTCTAGCTGAGAAGCTGACCTAGTCGCTATTAGAGTTAAACGGAAAAAGTCGACCAGACCATGACTTCCATAAGCCTCTTGTGTACTTCATACTGTAGCTTAGACAAAGATGTCGCGACCAAAGCCTCCTTTAAGACTCTCAAGTACAAGAAAGCTGCCTATTGCCTGCACTGCATAAGATCTACTTATCAGCGTATTAGGGTCCAATTGGCATAATGTGGGTCCAAGCAGAGCGGCACACTATAGTAATAAGGGACGGCGAGACAACTCTACAGGCTTCTGTCTTAAACTGATCATTCCTAGCGGTCGCATGGCTGATGACCAGCAAGTGCTTTGGACATCGCTTGTCTGAAATCGGTCATTTGCGCCGGTTTCGGACCGAACGACCGGTCGTGTTTCCGGGCAAATAAAGTCCTAACCGACAGATCATCAGCTCTGCGAGGACCATGAGTAGCCATTTTCAGACTGCGCGACAAAGATGATTGTGGTCATCTTATAGTCCGGCACCCTGCAAAAGCTGATTAAAGTAGCCTGGGCCCCTTGGACTTATTGTCGACCCAATGGCCTAAGCCGAGCTTATGCGATTTGTGCCAGGCTCGGTTCCTGAAAAACCGGAAGGCAAACAACTTCTTTAAGCTAATTCTAGTAAATGTCATCCCCAAAAATGTCAATTCCTGATTAATCAAAGAATCACAAACCGAGGAATGCATGGGACTCTGAGGCTCAATGTCGATTACGATGAGTTTATCCGGCATATCGACTTTGGTGTTCGGACAAGCGACGATGATATACTTCTCGCGAACTTTTTTGTGCTGCAACTACGGTAATCGACAGGAGACCTGAGTTCTATAAACGGCAACTTACGTCTCTCAATTCCCGCTGGGATGCTTTCAGCTCGTGTGGAATGCTCGCCAGCATGTTAATGTCGGATTCGCGTTTGTTCAACTTGGCTTCGCCGTTGGAGTCTACTTGGAGAGTCGCCTTTTTGGTCTGAAACAAGTGGACTTGAGTAGAAGAGCAATACAGGTGAGAATAGACCCGAAACGAGAGGTGCGACACTTACCATACAGACACCCATCAGTCGGAGACTTCAGTCGACTAACGTCGAGGTGTCAACCGCGCAGTCGAGGACATTCACGACGCCTTATGCGGCTTTCTGTGCAGAAGCGCGCGGATCATCTTTTGATTATAAGTCTTCTAAACAAGCTAATTCGCTAAGCTTGTGAGCATGTACACACACAGTGTTCGCCGGACAACCAGTCGGCGAAGGAAACCTTAGATCTCACTTACTATAATTAAATATTTCAAAACGGAATTGTTTTACAATTTTCACGTATACAATAAACCTAAAAACCGAGTCTGGAAATTCTAAAAAAGGCTAAAAAATGATGGAGACCAAGTCGACGACGTTTTTGCTGGAAACACGATCTTTAAGTGTTTGGTCATCGTTTGTTATTTGGCTTCTCGCAGCGCATTTTCCGGAAAGTGGCGTATGATTCATCTTAGGACGAGGCTCGCAGAGCGTCAACCTCAATTTTCAGTGGTCGTCCATTAGAGTGTTTATCGTTGGCACAGTGCGATGATCAGCGCAATTTTGGTTCTCCGGAAAACCTACGCACTGTGACGTCCTCAGTTGAGTCTGCTCAGAGGATTAAGCAAGCTACAAAGCAGCTATAGGAACTTGAGAGACCCTTTAACTTCGAATTGATCAAGATATCGTTACAGTTGATCAGACGATTAGAGTAATGTCGCTGCCTACACTTTGCAAAAAACTCGGAAAGTTCCACCTAATGTCACTGTATGACCCTTCGAGACGTGTCTGTATCGGTCACGCAACTGCATGGGTTTCTTAGGAAAAGACCTTTTGCTAAAATCAAGTGTCATGCGGTTCGTACCAGGCTGCCGACTTTACTCAGACACTCCGTTCACATAAATTGAGTCCATTTTTAGCATGGCGTTTCTCAACTACGGTATCAGGTAACAAGGAAACGTTCAGAAACTGGATGAAACTTAGCTTAGAGATACGACTTCGGGTGACTAAGGAATTCACCGTAGTTCAGCCGCTGATTTGGGCTCATTTCTGCGACAAATTTTACCCGAATCCGTTAGGATCATATCTAAACGGTCCCTTAAATATCTAAACACCGAAAACTTCCGGCTTCAAACAAGAATTATCCGTAAACCAAATGACCCAAATCTCATCTTATTTTTGCCCAAACACAAACACGTGCATTGTTGTCATCAAAATAAAAAATACGATTTTTTGATGTTGGTCGATTACAAGGAAAAATAGCGTCAGAAACTGTGTTTTTGCGGTTGGTCTTTATTTTGGTCGCTTAGGTTGTCGTTGCGGCACGCGATCGAAGGAAACCTTTTTAGACGTTTGGTCGCACAAGTCAATGGTGAGCGGAAGGGAGTCACTCATATTCTAGCCAAAAAACTAACCTATCGAAAGGTACAAAATTTGTGAATTTTAGTTTTGGCCGACGCACGGTTTTTAGACATACTGAAAAACTGGTTTTTGAACGCTTGGTACCGCTTAGACTGTGAACTTGGGCGTCCAAATAGCCAAAAACCCGCTCTTAACGGTCTTATAAGTCATGAGAAGAGCTTGCTTGGTACATAGAGGTGACCCAATCCTCTTTCGCAACATTTCGTCTTCCCACCCCTCTGAAGAAGACCATTGACAAAAGTAGCCATATTTGCATAACCGCCTCTCTTTCATCCACCCTACTTTTATAACCTGCTGGCTTCTTCCATTCATACCCCGAATTTGGCAACTCGCCCCAAAGAACATCTGCTCTGCTTTTTGGCTATTTTGAAACAGCGCCTCGTAGCTGTAAACAACGCCGCCGACAGTCAAAGACGGTCTCAGCGTCCCCTCCTCCACAGGGGCCCATCACCCCAGCATACTGATCTTTTGCCTGCATCGCTGTGCTGATCCGACTGCGTGCTGCCGTATACAAAGCCGTGGCCGAAGACGAAAAGCGATCGGCGACGGAAGGACAGAGTTATTTCATCACAATTTGGCTCGCGCGGAGGCTGATGCCGCGTCCACCCATGCTAGCCGTGTACAGACAGACTGCGCGGTTTAAGAATAGCTCTCCAAATTGTTATCATTATCTTTCCCGTGACCGCCGTATCTTATCACGTCAATGTGGCGCGGTTCCAGCTGGTGCCAAACGGTTCCAGTGAACTGTGTAGGTCCTAATTAGTGCTTTGTAGCTCTCGTGAGTTCCACGTGTAGACTGCGTTTGTAAGCTTCCAGTAAGTTGCCCCAAGTAAGCGGGCACCTGGTCGCGCAAGCAACCTTGTGCCGCGCGCAGACGCACTGGCGGTTTCCACGCCCATAGGTGAAACAAACGGATGGAGTTCATGGAGTGTGCAATAATTGAGCGGAAACCTGGAAAGGTGTTTGAGGTCTAAGGGCGGTCGGATGCGGTCTTCTTCACATTCCGGAGCGTGATCCAGTTAGGTTTTGAGCATTCACGGTTGTCGCTCTTATCCTTGAGGGTCTGTTGGTACTAGAGTCTTTGAGTTCCGCGCTTGGTTTTTTGGAGAGAAGGCAGGGTTACGGTAGTCGTGATGGCGTTTAAGAGTGCTTGGGTTGAGTCTACTAGGTGTGCAGGCTGTTTCTTTAGATCAATGGGCAACTTAGGAGTATAAGCTGCTGTTTGAAGATCGAGATCCCGTCCTTGTTTGGGGACCCCAAAGGAGCATTCGGGAACCGTTTCTGGGAAGCTTCAGGTAGTTCCTTTAGGAGACCCTGGCTGTTTTGAGGGTTTTCGCTTTTCCATTTAAGCCGTTTTCAGTAAAAAGCGAATGGGTTACGGTAGCAGTTCAACAGAATCTGGTCCCAGGTTGACATTTCGTGCGTCTTTAGCTTTGTGCCGAGTTTTGTTCAGAATACTATGTTTCCGGTTTCAGGTAAACCAGCCAAGCTCCGCGCGAACAAGGGCACTTCAGCCAGGTTTGAGCCACCACAGTCAAACTTGAAGAAGCAATGTCGGATCTCAGCCTGGGCCAAATGGAGGTTGTTGAGGAGGCCGAGAACGAAATTGGTAATTTACATTGAATTACATTTTTCAACTTTTTGACTCTGATTATTACGCAAATATTTTGACCACAACTAAGGGATTGAGCTACAAACAAGGTGGCACAGATCGACTTTTAGTATTTTCGGTGTCCCGATCCCGTTTTTGTAAATAGGCATCCAGGAACACTTGCTTTGCAAGATTAGCAGATCTTATAAGTCCTTGCAAAAAGGCCCGAACGCCAAAATATGGGTGGTAAACACATATAGCAAGGGATCATCGACCTAAGCTTCATGTTTACACGAGCCTACTTTTAATACTAGCTTTTTTGCACATTTCTTGTCACACGAAAAGCGCCTATAAAGTGTTCTCACACCTGTTGACAACACCTTACTTTTTCTGTTTTCTTATGAGTTCCGTCAGATGACTCAGATGTGACTCATCGGAAAGGTGTTTTCAGGTTCCCAAGTTCCGAAGGTAAACGATGAGCTTGAGACAACGTTGAAATCCAAAGGTGTTAAACGTGAGAACAGGCCTAATAGCCAATTAGCAGTTCCTCATTAGTGCCACAAACCGTTTAAGCTCTGCTATTGACGTGAGAACATTTCAATTGGAAGCGAACTTTTAATTTTCCTAAAGGATTTGGTTCCTTTGGGAGTCAGGTAAAGGTGGTTGATCATCTTTTTGGAACTTTCTTGTACGCATTCTGGGAATTTAAAGAGTGTAGGAAGGGGTCAGTCACGAAAGTTCATAGAGGGCATTGGGCAAAGGGGTTACGGTGGCTTGGGGTTGGTTGGGTTATAGTGAAGCATATTCTGAAGTCGCCGAAGAGGTCAAAAAGTCTCTCAAACCGTCAAGCATACCTTTTGACGTCTTATATTGATTTCACCAAACTCCATAAAGTTACAGAAGTAAAGTGCATCTGTGCATTGTGCCGCAACGCCCGGGCCCCAAAGGACCCTCTCCACTGTGAAGCCTTGTTTTCCTAAAAGTACAACAAGTCACATTCCGCAAATTTTTCAGCATGAATTTTGTCTTTGTGAATTTTGGTCTTGACATCACGTATAGCCCAACCTAACAATTTGAAGTATGTGACCTATGAAATCAACGTGGTTTCTGTTTAATAGCCCGGAATGGTTATGTGGGAAGAGGAATTCCGGTTTGGTTCGATTCACGTTGATGTTTCAAATTCAATAAACTAATTTTGGGGTCTCAGATTTTTTAAATTCTATGAACGTTAGGGAGGCTTTTTGGATGTGATCTCAGAAGAGCCTAATAAGTGCCGTTTAGAGATTTTGGCGTCCCGAGAGACTCTCGCTCTTCGTGAACTGGAAGAACGACAGGCACCTATTGTCAATGGTAAGATCTAAGACAGAGTTAGCTTGTCATTGCCCCTGTATTTTAGTAGTTCCTGTCCGAGTGACCCAGTTCGTGATCGCCCACTTAGGCCCTCCAGCTTCAAACGGCATCGAAAAAGCCACTCTCCGTCATGTGAACACTGAAGAGCACGGGCTCTACAGCCACGCCGAAATGGAGGAGATGGAAAGTAAGGCTAACTGCTGTTCTCGGACCTAAATGAGATTCTTAGACATTATCATGGACAATAACGACGCTATCGAAAAACGCGAACTCGAGCAAACCGAGCGCGGCATCCAGATGGTTGCCAAGTCCGGTCGCGCGCGGGCGGTGAAACCGTCTCATTGGAACTCCAGCCGTCATGGGCATTCGCGAAAGGCCGAGAAGCACAGTTCCAAACGCCGGGGGTCTAAGGGCAGCATGGAAGAAGGTAAGAAGAGCGGCTCTTTTGTAAAGCAGAGCCGCTTTAGAAACTCCCCTGGTCAGCGAGTCGCCAAAGGATCAACGTGAAGGGACTCCTCCCGCTCGCCAGAGTCAGCAACAAGAAATCAACGTTGCAGGTGAGATCAGAGACCTTTCAATCTGATTGCACCGGTCTTTAAACGTGAGGTTTGGCTATGCGCGCTTGTCGCGTTGAGACCTAAAGATATGCCGGCACGGTTTGACAGAGTTTGATGATTTGCCCTTTTGTGCGCGCGCTGGAGAGAGAGAAGCAGCAAGACAGGCGACGTGCCGACAGCCGACAGGGCGTTCTTGCACTCTGCGATCGGCGCCGCAAGGCATTATAGTGCTCTTTTGGTGTTTTAGGAGAAGCTGGCATGAAAGGAAACTGCTTAAACCAAATACTGCAAAAATGATGCAAATCTAGCGTTCAACGATGTGCTTAGAAGCTGTACTCAAGCTGCCCTTTCGCATAGTGTTATGTTTTTGCCCTTTTGCGCGCGCTAGGAAGAGAGACAGTTCGATCGCCGACGGGCCGACTGGGCGTCACAGCATTCATCGATGTCGCAAGGCGTGATCGAGGCGCTTTCGATCCAAACGTGACTCCTTGAGGCTGCTGCTTTCTCAAAAGAAAATCACCCAGTTTTAGGCAAATCAATGATTCATTTCGCGTTTAGTAAAATAGCCTATTTTGTAGTCAACCCTCTGGAACTGTACTTGTTCAGTCGCTTTGTGAAGGGTCCCGGCGAAAGCTGCGGCATTTTTTATCGCGATTGTCTTGCCTCCGAGCAACGTAAGAGAACGTTCCCAGACCATCTAAAGTGTTCCATTTAGGCAATCTGTTGGAGCAAGCCGCGGCCACTGAGCCCGAGGCTGATGAGCCTCAGAACGGTAAGAGCGGCGTTAGTCATAGTGCGCATCAAGAGTGTCCGCAAACTGTTCTTCTCGCTTTAGTCTTGCTTTTGGGCTTTTTATGTTGTCAGGTGTTGGGTTTAGAGAGAATTCCATTTTAGCTCTCGAAGCTGAAGTCGCCCGGGAACGTTATGAAATGAGCATCGTCAAATCGGTCCGATCCGTGAGAGAATTGCGGCGATTCATCAGCAACTGCTTCCGGCATCTTGAGAGGCACGTCTTTCTGCAGCCGCTCACCATGGAGCTATTCCCCGTGAGTCTGAGACATCATTCTCTAAAGCGTAAATCTGGTATTTTAGGAGTTCCGAAACTTCCACGTCTGCAATATTAGTCAGGTCTATTCTGAGCAGTTCTACACGTACATCTTCGAGAACCTTCGCACCGATCCTAGCAAGTACCGGATCGCCATCTGTAATGGCCGTATTGTGGGTAGCCTGGTGTGCAGCGCGGATGATGAGCAGCCGATTTCACTTCAGATCATGTCAATCGCGGTCGACAAGAAGTTTCTCAGGTACGGCCCATCTCCTAAAAACACGAAATAGCTCTAACCAGCGCCCAGTTCTCTGCTTAATCGCTCGGTCCACATATTACTGTTCCAGATGCGGCGTGGGCAGCCTCTTCATGAAGTACCTCTACAACACCTGCGCCTTCGGAGGCGTCGTGAAGATGATCCAAGCCTACACAGAAGTGGACAACATCCCGGCTATCTCCTTCTTCCGTCACCACCACTTCACCATCACCGAAAAGATCCCGAAATACTTCTGCAGCCGCAAGAAGGACGGCTTGCTCATGAAGCGTCAGTTCCCGTCCAACGGGGCCCAGGCTCAAATAAGCGTACCTCGCGGTCTCTCTGCCCGTATAAATGCTTATTTCCAGCTCTGAACGCTGCGTAACTAATCAACAAGCGCCCGTGACAACAACGGTTTCGGCTACAGCGTTTTCATATCTCGTCATTCCTGTATTTCTGTCACTTTGCCGGTATCCGAAACCTTCTTGTCTTGATGGTGTCTTCTATGCATGTCCTATAATCTCATGTGTCGTCTTAATTGTCTCAATCCGTGTCTCACTTTACTGACAATCTCTGCATTTAGGACAACCAGCACGCATTTTACTGTCAATATCGGTCTACTTTTACCCATTTTTAAGTTTTACATTAAAAAGTAGTTGTCCCAACTTTAAATTTGTCTCAAGTCTTTTCCCGGTCCCTTAGATTTCTCAGTTTTTGTTTGCTTTAAAACTCCAAGGTCTCCATTTGTTGCTTTAGTACTACAACCAGCGCCAATTTACTGTCAGTCAGATCTGTGTTCTCGTTCTCTTAATTTGCACTTTGTGAAATTGCTCCCCTTCGTCAGTATTATGCTTTACTCGAACCGTATCTCATAGTCGCTTACTTAAATCTATTAGGGCTTGTAAAAAGCGGCTTTAATTAGACTCTTGTGTTTTGTAGTTGTTGTGCTATTTGTGTTGGCCTGCTACTTTTGTCTGACGTTCTCTGTCTTCCATTCGTGGGTTGTACTTTTACTACCAACTGACCAATCACAGTCTACAAGCTACAAGCTTTCAACTCTTCTGTAATAAACGATTCAGGCCAAGCGTGTGTCAGATGTGCATCACAAGGGAATGGCAGGGCGCAGAGCTCTCCGATTACCAAAAAGCTATGGCTAAACGGTGGCCGGCCAAGGAAACGGTACTCTCTCGCGTAGCCAGACCGCAATTCCAAGTTTCCAAACGGGTAAGGAAAAGATCAGATTTTGGCGACCACAAAACTTCTTTTTGGTATTTTGAATTGTCCATGCTTTGCTTATTTCCGTCAGGGCAGTTCCAACTCTGGGGATTTCTTTAACTTGCCTAGAGTTACCTTTGTGTCAAGTTTTAACTTGAGATCCAGCAGGTAGCAGCAGGTTCATCCGCAAATAGATGCCAGTGCAGGCGACAGGAAGACTATGACAGTAATGCAGTTTGCTAAAAATCAAAATTTTTTACTGTAGCATTTTAAGAATTACAGCCCACAAAAACTTTACATGGATGAAGTAGCACACAACCCTTAATCACAAACTCAAGATTCCGACGCTTTCTCGCTTATCTCCACAACGGCCTTTTCTCCCTTGTTGTCATTTCTGAAGCGGTAATACCTAACATACTCATTATCTTCGTTAGGTTTTTGAAGCCTCTGAAAGACGTAAACACAAAATCCCAAGATGAATCCGACCACCGTGAGCACTGCGACTCTGGTCCAATTCGTATCTTTGATATGATATCCGGAAATAAGATTCGGATCAAAGACTGTTTGGTACATCTGAAATACTCTTCTGTGAGCTCCCGGCTCGCCGATGAAATCCAGCTCGTCAGGTGCGATTCCAATCGTATCATTTTTCAGATGCTCGATTAAAGCTTGGCGGATAGTTGATTGTAATTCTGGTCGAGAGCTGCTGATTACATTCAGCGAGAGGTACGCGGAGCCGCCAATGTCGTACTGCGAGAGACGCTCGATCAGTTCAGTATTGGTGCAATTGAGGAGAACACTGGAAGCTAACTTCGTGAGAAATTCGGATCGATCAGAAGCGTATAAAGAGATGACAAAGTCCAAGTTTGAAAGAATGTCATCAGTAGAGTAATACGGATGTGGTTTCTGAAAAAAGTGTGATAAGTCGGAACCATAGCGATATAATGGAAGCGTTGGTTATGGCTCTTAAGACCCAAAACGGTGGCCGTGGCGATGGCCAAATCGGTGGATGTGGCCGACTCAGGAAACGGTACTCCCTCGAAAGATAAGCGACCACACTAACTTTTCTAGCCTATCTTGTAGAGCTCGACGAGCTGAAGAAGATAGGATAGGTCTAATTTTCGGAACATGAGAAAAATGGGGTTAAAAACAGGGCTTTTAGGTCCAGGCTCCCACCACGACATTTTAGATGGCGTAGTGGGTAACGCGTTGGTTCGCCAGTTTGACCTCGCGGGTTCGAATCCTCTCAGAGCCAATCTTTTTCTCTCGCATTTTCTCGCAGTTTTCGCTTATTTGTCAGCACATTCTGCACTGTGAAGCTGAAAAATAAGGAAAAGCTGCTAGAAAACAAGAAAAAAATTGGCTCTC
>KN166984.1:65986-87039 GCA_000757745.1 Steinernema scapterisci | reverse complement strand
ATACACCGCCGCCGAGACCCTCGAGGACGTGATCATGAGGGCCAAGAAGATGAAAGCGTCCCTGATCTCCAAAGGCTGATCTCCCGGGAACTCTTGTTTAGCCGTTCTGTGCCGAAATGGTCCTTGCCAAAATTTATGCCTGAGCCGAGAATTCGCCGTTGAATCGTTTCTCTCTCCTGTCCTAATGTGTCTTGAGCTTGCTCTCCACCCACTTTGCCTTCTCCTCTTCGACCCACTTCCTGTCCACAACGGATTCCACTCGATGGTGTCGACCAACAGTTGCTTGAAACGTTACGTGGTGCCTTACTTTGATTCTTATTGTTGTGCCGTTTGGGTCCCCAAAAGCTCTGGATTAGGGTCTATGGACTCTTTAGGAGTCCTTTCAGATCCTAAAGGAGCCTTTCCCGGCTTTTCACAGCTCTCCTAAGACCCCTAGATCCTCCAAGAAGTCCCTCAACCCTATCCCAGAGCCTCCCTCCCTAGAATCCCCTGCCCTTAGGACCCAAGAACGGTACATAGAAGTGTGTGAGCTATATACTGCAGCGAAGACCAGATCCTAAGCTAAGCAAAGAGTAAAACAAACTCACAGTCGATAGGCGTTGTAGACCGACATCTCCTCTCCGCGGCTTCCCTTCAACCAGACCTCAATAAATTCCGTTGTTTGTCGGCGCGTCGAAACTCCCAAAATGCCTCCTCTTCTTCGTCGTTGGCGACCACCAGCAGCAGCTCACGCTCGGCTCATTGCGAAACAACTCTCGTCGGGAACAGAACGGAACGCGAAGGCGGACGTCGGCGATGCCGTAGTTGGGGTTTGCACTGAAATTTAATTAAAGATCCACCCGAGCGGCCCACGACGACGCAGCGCGTTATCGGTAAACGTTAATTAGGGTCATCGATGTCCTCCTCTCGACGGCTGAGGCAATATTCCCGGCCCGGAAAAATAGTAAATAGACCCGAAATTAGAGAAATAACAGCTTCGATCCAGCGATCTTCCAGCGGGAACAGACCCAAATGGAGTCGTCTCCCGCAACCGCCGCTTCCTTTGGGTCTGTGCACAGGGCGCCCCTCACAGCAGCCATCCTTCCCAGCCAAAACAATCGATTTTAGGCCGAGCGAGAGTGCGCGTCTTCGATGGCCCAAAGACATGTGTAATGTATTCAATTGGAACATTTGGCCCTGTTGGTTCTGGCGGCCGGCGGCGGCCGGCGGATGAAGGAGAAGAGATATATCTGGGCTTGGATGCGCGCGTCAGTGAGGTTTATGGCGAGGGACAGATTAGGTCACCGGGGGGTCCCAGATGATTTAGTATGTGGGCAGGGCAGGAAATGAGAATGGCGTTCGACGGGAAGGGGAGGAGGATAATGGATAAGGGAGATAAAGCGTGGAGCCTAAATCTCGTTTTATTAAAAGGGTCTCTTGGGAGGTGTGTTTATTAAAAACAGGGGGAGGGTTTTGGCTTTGTTGCGGCGGTCTTTGACGCTGAGCCCATCCCTGCTTGGTGCTAGGAATGTCCTGGGCAAAGTGGACAAGCCCGAGGGTCTTTATTCCAATGAGCCCGGAAACTGGGAAATGGACGACGATGCACATGTCCCTGAGCGCTCTGAAGGCAAAAAATCCAACCTGAACCCAGTGACCAAATACGTGAACAACTACGGCTGGGCCGCTGGAGGATCTTCGATTCTCTCGGAGTTCGGCAGTCTCCACCTCGAATTCGCGTATCTCTCGAACCTGACCGGAAACCTTGTCTTGGAAAAGGTGGACAAGCCCGATGGTCTCTACTCCAACTATATGAGCCCGGAAACTGGGAAATGGACAACGATGCACATGTCTCTGGGTGCCCTGGGAGACAGTTTCTATGAATATCTGATCAGGTCGTGGCTCCAGACTGGGAAGAAGGACAAACAGGCTAAGAAGATGTGCCCTAAGGATAGGTTTTGGTGGGTTTTGGACTGTTTTGAAAAGTGGATTTTGGACTATTTCAAGACCTAAAGATGGGTTTCAGGATGGTCTCACCTCCAAGGGCGGTCTGACCTACGTTGCGAAGGAACGGCAACCCTGAGCACAAGATGGGTAATTTGGTCAACTGTTCGATCTTAAAAGACCCAAAAACTCAATAATTTATTCTTCTCTTACATATCGACAACATAGAAACTCTTAGAACACCGAAGAATCGAAGAAGTCCGATGCGGACACACTCGTAAACGGAATGAGGAGGATTCGTTGGCCTGATCAACAACTCAGTATACGTACAGTTTGACATAGAAGAGAGGGGAGCAATTTTGGAACGAAACCCGTTTGCTTGAAGTGAGTGAAACGACCAGATTTAAGGGAGATGGGGAATACTTAGTTGGGGTTTAGGACCTATCGATAGGCAGTGGATGGGCTTCGGTGTTGAAGACCCATTGATCCAGTGGGATCTTGTCGTCGGCGAAGGTCAGATAACCGTATTTGAGGGTTTCGGCAAAGAAGAAGCTTTGCATGACGTCGTCGTAGCCTTCTTCAGGCTTGTACACGTTTCTGAGTCCCGCGTAGCCGGCTTCGACCTTGCAGTGTTTCTCGATAGCCATCATCGCGTTCCAGACCCATTCTTTGTAGACCTGAGAGAGCTTAGAAGTCAGGAAACAGGGCTTAGGGACTTAGGTTACCTTCTTGTGGGTCAACCTCCAGAGATAGAACCATCCCTCGATGACCTCGGGTCTCTGGATATACCCATGATCGCCGCCGTTGGTCGTGGCTTCCTGGTTCTGGTCAAAGTAGAACATCTCAGGACCGATTCCGGAGGCAGATCGGATGTACGACTCATGGCAAGTTCGGCCCAACTCCTCGGCCAGCTTCATGACCTTTTCTTTCCGCGCGGGATCCTCCGAATGCTCAGCTTCCAATGCAAACATTCCAGTCACGAAACAGGCCAAATGACCCATCTTGTGCTCTGGGTTGCCGTTCCTGAGCTCTGCGACGTAAGTCAGACCGCCCTTGGAGGTGAAGACCATCCTAAACTCTATCATTATATCTGCAAAATGTCCAAAACCCACTTTTTCTGGATCGCATCCGACACGTCGAAGTACATCTTCTTCGCCTGTTCGTCCTTCTTCCCAGTCTGGAGCCACGACTTTATCAGATACTCGTAGAAACTGTCTCCCAGGGCGCCCAGCGACATGTGCATTGTCGTCCATTTCCCAGTTTCCGGGCTCATATAGTTAGAATAGAGACCGTCAGGCTTGTCCACCTTGTCCAGGACATCTCGGATCTTCTTCACCTTCTCGTAGTAGATCGGGTTTCCGGTCAGGTTCGAGAGATACGCGAATTCGAGGTGGAGACTGCCAAACTCCGAGAGAATCGAAGATCCACCAGCGGCCCAGCCATAGTTGTTCACGTATTTGGTGACTGGGTTGAGGTTGGATTTTGGGATTCCGGATGCCGTTTCGAAGGCGGGGAGGAGGGTGTCGGCGATTTCTTTAGCTTTGTCGCTGGAAATGGGAATTGTCAAAGGTGGGATGGGGTCAGTTAAGTGCAAAAACATGATCTAACCGAAATTGACACAAAGCGAGCTGCTCGAAAAATTACAAATAGAACATTGAGCATAAAAACCGTGATAACACCAGAAACAAAAATCTGAGTTTGGGACTAATTGACTCAAGAACTCAAAAGACGTAAGCGTCCGAGTGATTTGGACATGATCAGAATATATGTGTAATGATCAAATTCTGCGTAAAAACTCGAAAATCCTCAAAAATTTCAATTGCTCTTAACTGGTCTTAGGCATGGAAGTTCTTCCTCGTTAGAGCGTAGATCCACATAGGGAAACGGTTTCAAAGACTCAGAAGATTCGATTCATCAAATTCTACTCAGCGCTCAAACTAAAAATGATTAGATCGCGATTCTCTTGTTGAATCCGATTCCTTACTGAAAATTGGAAAACCACGTAAAGTGACCGTAATATTAAAACGCCAAAAAATCAATTTAAAAAATTCAGGTCAAAATGGCGACGACCAAAAAAGCTTAAAAACACGAACCTAATGATTTATAATTAAAACTTGAAATTTCGGTATCAGAGAAAATGATGACGCACCACAAAAATTAGAATTTTAAAAGCCGAATTACTTAAAATAAGATTTAAGCTAAACTTGATTAACGACGTATGAGCCCTGCATTTCAAAAATAACTTAAGAATTGAAGCAATTGATCAATTCAAGTTTTCTTCTCAGAAAAGGGAAACTGGAATCTATCGGAAAAAGTCAAAAAGTGATTCGATTAAATTTGATGTGATTTTTTATGATTTGGCGTTTTGTTAATCGACTTCAGAATCGACTTGATTGCAAAAATGTTCATCGCTGATCTCTTTCGTCAATGCGTTTATCCACCTAACTTTATCCAAGTCATTTGCGCTATTTTCCAAAAAAATTAATTTGAAAAAATTTGAGAACACGAATTTTCATTTCCAGTTCTTTGAATCTAGCCACCTTCAAGATTTCAATTATATGCACTTACACATAGAACTTCTCCCTCGTCAACCCGTAGAGCGCCAACATGCCACCAAGAAACCGGATATTTGTCTCAAACACCGAAAGAGTGCTCGTAGCTTTGGACATCGACCAGTTGTCCCTGATGTACTCGCGGGCCTGAATTCCAAAGTTCACAACCTGCCCTGAATCCAGCCTGTCTTACGTCGTTATACTCCTTCTCGAGACCCATAATGTACAAAGTGTCAGCGGCGTCCACAATCGAAGCCGCCATTCCAGCGCCTCCGAAGATCCCCTGACTATGGGATTCCTTGGCCACAGGCTTGAGCTCGTTGGCGCCCCAAGTGTAGTTCTTGTACCCGTTCCAGGCGTGGAGCATCATCTGTTTGACCTTCTCCCGGCGCTGGGAATCTTCCTCGGCGTCGGCGGGCGAGGGGCCAGAGTGAGGCTTATCCACGACGGGTTTCTCGACCACGGACTCCTCCTCGACGACCTCCTTTCCGTTATCCACGTCCACCGTATCCTCCTCTTTCTTCTCCTTCCGCGCCCTCTCAGCCTTCAGCTTACTCGCCTTCTCGATAAGCTCACTTAACCCTCGGGCCTTATCAATCTCGTCCACCTCTCCAGCGTGGTCACCAGTGTCCACGACCGGCTGCTTCTTCTCTAACTTTCGTCTTAGATTCACATCCCTCAAAACCGGCGCATGTGATTCCAGATCTTCGATGTTATCGGTGGTTCCGATTGTGGCCAAGACCACGAGCGATAGGAATCCCACGGTTAGGAGAAGGAGGCCCACCGCTTTCCAGTTGAGCTGAACCGTCTTCATTGTGGGATGGGGCGGTTCCCTCAACGTTTGGGTATTACCTGGAATAGAAGGAAACTATGAATGGCAAAAAATCATAAACACGGAATCGGGTCATTAAGATTGCGCGATCAGGAAGGAGCCAATCACTGGGACCACAAAAATTTGCCAAGCCGTAGGTAATAAGAATCGTTTAAAACCAAGGTATATAGGCCAAAGCTCGAAACGCTCAAAAGGCAAAGCTCAGAAACATGCACTTACAAATCGAAAGCGAAGGATCGATTAGAGCTCATCTCAGAGCTCAGCAGAGCTCAGAAACATGATAATTGAGTAATTCCACGTTTAAGCTCTTCGGAAACTATCCCCTATACCAAAAAAACCACATTTCCAGTTTTGATCCCCTTCTCCAACTTCCTCCAACGTTGAAAATCCACCCTCGCACATCCACAAAAACATCTCACTTTAGAACACGTTTCGCTTTCGCGTCGCGTAGATCAGCATAAACAGTATTGTGACAGCGGCGTCGGCGGCGGAGCGCTGAGACGCCAGCCACGTCAGTGAAACCGCCCGCGCGCTCGAAGGAATCCCGATCGGCGCTCAAAAGGCAGAGCTCAGAAACACGCACTTAAAAATCGAAAGCGAAAAATCGATCTGTCCAAAAAATTTGAACAGATGAGAAAGATGAACTTTAGCAAAAAAACGGTCTTAACTAGGAATGAACTCAAGAAACGGGGAAGGCCTTAAAATACAAAAACCAGAACCTCAAAAATAAACAGCAACGAACCAAACAGCTGCTAAATCGCGTTGAAGATGCGGCCACAGAACGTTATGACCGCATTAAAAAAATAATCGTCATTTTGTGTGACAAAAAAATAATCAAGTTTTAATTTTTACTAGTCCATCAGCGGTCCAAAGATAGTCAGCTCATGGCAAAAGAAGAAATCCACAATCAACAAAAATTATGAAAATTTTGACATTGATTTATGGATCCTGGAAATTAGACTTGGGGTTCATGAGGCAAAAAAGAGAACCAAACAAGACGAAAAAAATTAAGCATAGTCAACGAAAATGGACAAACGCCCGTTGGATAAGAAAACTCTTAAAATTTTATTTTGATTATTTTCGACTTTGGACTACATAGATGGAATATATAAGAATAAATACAAAGCATAACGATAAACAGAACTCTGAAATACTGACTGAAGATAAGAATACTGGAGTGGTATACTCAACCAACGCCAAAAATCTTAAATTTAGAGACCATTGATTTAAACAGCTGCTCAACCACATTCAAGAAGTGATTACTGCGAGCAAAAATAGTTAAAAGTTGCAAATTTAGCGAAGTCGTTCCATGACCAAAAAATGTCATTCTTAAAAAATAGCTAAAGTTCAGATCAGAGCTACATCAAATCCGTTTGAACTTTATACCGTGTTTAGCCATTTAAGCTTGCAAAGATATGTCATAGCGAGCAAGAACCCGAAAGAGTTCAATTGGTCTTTAGTTCAATAGAGTCAAGACTTTAAATAGGAAAAATGAAAAGCGCGAAATTGAAATTGAAATCAACGGTCATGTTCAAAAAATTGGTAACGAGTGTCCCCAACTGAAGACTGAATAAACTGAAGATAAGCATCTTGGGAATTATCGACCAGGATGTCAAAGGGCAAAAATCCTAAAATTAGAGAACACTGAATAAAACAAATGCCTACGCGCATTTAGAAGCAACCAGCAAGACGTGACTTATATGATCAAAAATTACAAAGTTTAGCAGAACACCAAGACTATAATCCAAAAAATACCAAAAAAGACGAAAAGGAAACCCTCCCGCAAAAAAACCTTGCTAAGTTTGAAGAGTGGAGATTGAACTGGTGTTCAAAAAATTTGATCGCGAACTTCCCTGACGCCAAAAATCAATAAATCAAATTGGATTGCTCTGGATTTTGAGCAAAATGTTTAGCTTAAATACACGAACTCCAAAACGTTAAATCTATTCCTGCTCGCTTTATAGAATTTGTAGAGTATTTCGGACAATCTGCGGTTTCCCAAAATGAACTTTAGGCAAAACAAGTGCTGTTTTTAAAGTAGTTCCTGCTCACAAAACCATTGAATTTAGAATTTCAGGATTAACCTAGTAACCAAAAATCAAGTTTTCACAGTTCAAAGTCCTTTTCAAGCGCTCATCGTTTACAAAGGGGTTGTAAGGCACATGCTCAAAAAATATTCGGCTTAATTACTGATTTCGAATTAAAGGATTTAAGTACATTTAAAAAAGGGACGTTTCTTCACGGCGACGACGAGCTGGGGCTTCTAAAATTATTTTAAAAATTGAAATAACAAAAATGGTAAACTAGAATTACCAAAAAATAACCTTTTTAACAACATTTGGATATATTCGAACGCTCGAAAATTGCTCATATGCTCAAAAATAGTCTTTATAAGAGCTGAAACTGGAACCAGGCTTGCAAAACGTATGTAAGAGTTAGAAAAGGATTGTTCCTTCCACAACAAAAAATTTTGTAAATTAGAAAAATTGGTTGAAGTCACTTTGTTTGACAACTACGTTAGGTAGAGAGAACCTCGGGAGCCAACGGCTAAAATCCTAATAAAGCTTAACAAAAACACACGTGACTAGCTGCTTAATGCTAACGGTTGCAATACAATGATTGGTCGTATCATCTTTCAAAAAATCAGACAACTCGTGTTGGAAGAACCTTGATAGCAGATACGACCGCGCCCAAAAATAACAAGTAAGAAGTGATAGCTTAAAGTGAACTGAGCGAGCTCTCATTTAAGTGCTTTTCCCAATTCCCAAGACCTTTCTACCAGTACACAAAACCAAAGTATAATCCTATGAAACTGGAACAACCTGACAACCTGGTCAAAACAACCTGGTCAACAAGTTCTGGCCTGATCGGATTGAATTCATATAATGCAGATTAACCTAAAATCAGCTCAAAGCTTATTTCAACTGTTTGTAATTCAAGTTCAGCGTCAAAGATCAAAGCCAGCAAAAAATATAATTTTAGGCGGATTCATTCAGCTTTGCTTCGGTCAAACTTCATTTGGACAAAAATTGAATTTTCCCGTTTTTCCAAATTATTGATCCCCATTGAAATCTCATCCACCGATCTAAGAGCTATTCAACTAACTCAAATAAAAATTTCTGAACGCGCAAAAATCAATGAAACAAGACTTGACAAGAGTTTACAACCACGTTTAAGCTCTTCGGGAACTATTTGCTACTTACAAAAAACCACATTTCCAATTTCGATCCCCTTCTCCAACTTTCTCCAACGTTGAAAATCCACCCTCGCACATCCACAAAACATCTCACTTTTGAACACGTTTCGCTTTCGCGTCGCGGAGATCAGCATAAACAGTATTGTGACAGCGGCGTCGGCGGCGGAGCGCTGAGACGCCAGCCACGTCAGTGAAACCGCCCGTGCGCCCGAAGGAATCCCGATCGGTTGCGGTGCTGCTGCTCCTGCTGCTGTCCACAGTCACACCTCTATCGATCGACAGTGCACCTCTTCGCGTGGTCGGCGACCGTCGACCGACGACGTCGAAGTCGTCAAACCCATAACACACACACCGTGGACGTGGACGTGGAGGAGGGGGAGAACTCACGACCTAATTCGTCGCTTCTTCCCCTCCTTTGTCGTCGTCGTCGTCACCAGGGAGAGGAGCACTATTCGATTAGGCAAACAAAAAGTGTCTTCTTGTTGCCGCCTTGGGTCCAGTTTCCTCCTTCCTTCCTTCCCAACAACACCGCTGGAACGTCGATGCGCGCAAATTGATGCTCTTTAGAATTTTTATTGTCTCTGGCGCGCGCCCTCTTAAGGAAGCGCGTCACCGCCTGACGGGGGGACGCCCCGACGCTCCTTCCGTTTGCTTTTCAGCCACCGCCGCCTGCCTAGTAAAGTTTGCGTGGAACTACTTGAGTTGAAAATTGGGAATAAGCAAAAAACCTCGTTTTCGGAAGTCCAAAAAGGGGCGCCGACAGGAAAAAGACGGCAACGGGAATAAACAAAGTTTTCAGGATGCTGCTGTTTTCGGGCTTGTCGGCTTCAGGCTTGCGCGCGGGCGAGAGCGACGTCGACTCATGACCGCGCGTGCTTAAAAATCTCATTTATAATAATGAGAACGGGGCTTGTTGTCTGCTCGTTCAGCCGAGTAGTCCCTCAAGGCGTGCCTGTAGCTGCTCTTTAACTATGGGAAATGGATACTCTTGGACCATTCAACGACGCAATTAACAATTTATTGAATGACTAAGCTTAAAATATGGGGATGGTTTGGATACTTGGCAGGGGCCAGGAAGCCAAAAGGGTTTAACAATGGGGTTTTGGCTATTTGGCTATCGGAACCAAAAATACGACACGGTACAAATTAAATTAGGAAATCGTTTTGAAAACAAAAGGCCAAAAAATTGTAACAAAATCACTAGCTTGAAAATTACTGTCAAGTTAAATTTAGCCGTGATCAACAAGACAGAGCCCAAAAGGCAATTTGATCCTAGCGTATCCTAGACTGTCAAGCCTTCCAAAAATTGGAAAAGATGTCGAAAGGCAAAAATATAAGTTATTAAAGTTATTAAAAAGTTACACTGTTAACTTTGATCTAGCAAGGCTTCTAAAAATTGAATGAAACGGTTTCAAGTTTCAGTGCACTTGTGACAATAATATCATGGTTTGAATTTTTGAAGTTTAGATTGCGTTACCGCTGTTTACTCTGTTCATCAAACTTCTGCAGGCGCTAAAAGTGAAGTTAATGAACGCAAACTCTGTGAACAAATTAAGCGAAATTAAGCGAACAAACGGCTTTAAAAATTTGATTTATTTTTAATTTGTTAATTTGACACGTGGATTTTAAAGTTTGATTTAGCACACCCAAGTTGCCCAAAGCCCTAGCCCAAAAATCGGCTTAAATCTAACACCTTCACAGTATTTATCGTCGGTCACGACCAAAAAATTATAACAAAATCACCAGTTTAAAAATTACACTGTCAAGTTAAAGTCAGCCTCGTCTGATTACGAAGACACCAAAAAACAGTTTATGTTATCCTAAGCCTTCTAAAAATTGGGAAAGAGTTCGAAAGCCAAAAATATATGTTATTAAATGGTTTCAAGCTTCAGTGCACTTTTGACAAAACATGATATCTTAGTTTGAAGTTTCGAAGTCACCGATGTTTACTCTGTTTATCAGATTTCCGCAAACTCTAAAATTGAAGTTTAAGAACGCAAACTCTCAGAAGAAATTAAGTGAATTTAAGCTTCCAGAACGACATCAACGATTTCAAAAATGTATAGCTCATTTTAAAATTGAATCGTTAAGTTTGATTTATCAGACCCAAGCTAGAAATGCCCTGGTTCAAAAATAGGTTTGAAACTAACTATCATCGGCCACAACCAACACGGCCAAAACCTGCAAGGCCAATCGACATCAATCCAAAAATTTAACCTTAAAAACATTAAAGTTTACGTATTTCTAAAACATATGAATAACGCACATTTTCCTACCCTGGCACCTTGAGATCCATTCTCCATAAATCCCATTCGTCCTATTGCCAAAACACGTCAACAAACCGATCCCCACCGTATCCACCACCAAAACGATTCAATTACTACGTTAGCATCGGAAAGGATTCAACATCGGGGTGCTTCCTCCCTCCATCGCCATCTCAGTCAGCCAATAATTGCCGGCGGCGCGCTGTCTTAGGCTTCCACAAATCCCCGAAATCGGATTAAGAAAACCCCGGAAGCGGAGGACAGGAAACCGGGCAATAAAGACTAATTGGAGTAAAGCGATAGCATGCGAATAAGGGGACGAATCGATCGGGGAGGCGCGGTTGGTTATCAGCGAAACGTATCTCCGTGGTCATGAGCACTTAATTGGGAGTGGCAGGTGCCAACTCATCAGGGTGATCTATGGTTGGGTCTTTGGAGGCACTTCACTTTTTGCAAAAATTAGAAATGGCTATAGAATAGCCGGAGCTCTTAACCTTAACCAGCCGTCCTAAGGCTACTAACCACGTTATCTACATCCCAAACAGCTGCCCGCCGGTTCCCCTCCTCTCACGTGACTACGCTGAGCAAATAAGCACGATCCACCGCTAGTGAGCTTACCAATAAAGGACGTTTGACAAGCAATAGCTCCGCATTATGGCTTCACACAATAGTCGTTAGGGAGAGAGTCATGATCCCGAGAACAACGGGACGCGGGAGGACGCAATTTCGATGCCTCGCGCCGCCACCAACGGGTCTTTGGTGACGCCTGCTTGAAAGTGCAAATATGAAGACACGAGTAAATATGTGGTTTTGTTGTGCGCGACTCTAGAACGTGGTTGGGAACGTTTTGAAGACGCGTTGGCCGCATTAGATCAAAAACCTACAAATACCGCACAAACATGGAATCAAAGGTTCTCGTGAGCGCGACTTTAAGACGGTTCTTGGGGATGTTATGAAGATACTAAGTTATAATCCGACTTCAAAAAAGCGAAGTTTTCGTCACGGCAAAAATTCCCATTCATCTACAGTATCAAGATGCCGGAATCAAAGGCTCTCATGAGTGCGACCTTAAGAGAGTTCTTGGAGTGTTTTTTAGAGAAAGAAGAAATGTTCAAAGTCCAAAAAAAACACAATTCCCGGAGCCACAAAAATTCCCATTCATCTACAGTATTAAGATCTGACTCATATCCACACCAAACCACAATTTTGCTATTCCGATCTTCATTAGAATCAAAAATCCGTCTGACGAATAACATCCGGATGCCGTGATTCGCACCACACACTTCCGCTGATGATGCACTCGACCAGCGGAAATGCTCCCGCTTCAGCCAGAGATCACAGATATATGAGAAGGCGGTGAGCAGGCTTTCATATATTTACGTGTCGATTTACAATGTGTTGAAGAAGGAACTAATGCTCAAAAAATGTTTAAGGTCAGGAAACTAACTGGTAACAACGCAACGTCGGGTCTCGTTGCCCCACATGGGACATTAGCAACGCCAGCCAACCAAAAAGGGCAAATCTGAAACCGAAAGTCGTCCTCAAAACCAATGTTTAGCTCAGAAAGGAGTACATAACTTCAAAAAATTGCAAACCTGAGTTTCTAAAGAACCCCTAAAAACCCCAAACCACTTCCCGAACCCCTGCAAAACAAGCCAATCAACCCCAAACAGCGGTCTTTAAATATTTACATAACAATAACCCCAAATCGTCCCGCCGGCCGCCTTGCGTTTCCTAACGAGCGCCGCCATCTGTTGCAAAGACCACGAAACGATTCACACGCAATTATGCCTGGGACTCCTCCTCACCGCAAGAAAAGATTCGCCTAGTCTCTTTCTCTCTTAAGAGTCCTCCCACCACCGCCGCCGCCGACGACCTCTTAGCTGCTTGCTGGGAGCCCCCTAATCCCCCATTGTTGATGTCCGAGAGCAACAGGCAATTCATCGTCCCCTCCACAACATCAAAAGCGTCTCCCGAAATAACGAAAAACAAAGTGTTTGTCTCGTTCCCCTGGCTTGGAAGTCGAGGCCGTGACCAGACGATTTCGCATAAGCCGTAAATCGATCCCGCGGGAATCGATTTCCAGGGAACTCGGGTCTCGGGTCCTGATTGACACAATAGTGTGAGGAGATATGAGCGCGGAGGAGGCGCCTGTTCTGACCTTTTGATTTATTGCATGAGGAGGGTCTGTTCGCTTTGGTGGAGACGAGTAATTAAAGGGCGATTTATGCAGCGAGTGGTCGGTTGGGCAATCTGGTGGGTGGCTGACCTTTGGTGATGTAAGATGACACGTCAGGATTAGGGGTCAAGGGGCGATTAGCGGCGGTTTTGAAAGAGCTTCAAACTTACAAAAAATAGCAACTACTAAGCTCTGAACCACGATACAAAAAACCATCTGACAATTCATGTTTTAGCTTTGATGAGGAGCACGACGGATGTGGACTTCGTGCCCAAAAAAACTTTGAGTGGATTTAAACATTGAATTTGAGTAGCCTGAATGATTAGCACCTTCGGGACAGGGACAGAAAAGCACATTTAAGAAATCGAATTGTGAGTGGATTTTTTGAACCAGTTCCAAAAAACGTTATTTTAAAAAAATTGGCAATTTCAATCACAAAGGAAATCTCTACAAAAAACAGTTAAAATCTGCTGCTTATTTACGTTCAAACGCGCAGCACCAAAAACACCTAACGCTTTCTCAGAACACGAGTATGTGATACATAAAACTAATTTCCCTAATTTAAAGTTGAAATTGTTCAAATTCAAATTCAAATTCAAAGCCTAGAAAGGTCCTAGAAAGGAGCCGCACCAAAAAATTAAGACTAGTTTGGGTTCGAGGTCAACGCACTCAACTTATGGTCATGAATCCAAAACTCTTGAGCTTGTAATATGAAAAAATAGAATAAATGGACAGCAGAAAAACTTCAGAGGATAAAATCCCTATTTTCAAAAATAAAAAGTACATGTTAAAATTCCTAATCTTAGAGAGGAAATCGCACTTATACTCTATGTAGGTAAGACAACACAGTCTCAAAAAATTGAAACTTTAAAATGTAAACTATGGACCAATCCACCATAAAGACCATAAATCCACGACCCAGCTTAATCTCTCATTTGAAAATTGTCTATACTTTTAATCTGAAAGTTCTGAAACCCAACGTACGACTTTGATTATGCGCTTTGATTGCCTGTGCATGCACTATGGCTAAGCAAAGCATCAAATACGACTCCCTAAAATGCGGATAACAGTGTATTCCTTGATTCCTCTGAACACTCATTTTAAGGAAGAATACACTGCAATTCAAAAATCCCCAAAAGTTTAAGATGTAAATTTCAATTGCTAAGTAAGATATGCAAAAGAATGTCGTCAAAAATGAGCCTTTTTGGAGAAGAGGACAAAAGCGCAAAGTCAATAAGTGTTAGTCAAGTTTGCACACTTGTTTCAAAAGGCTGACGGCAAAAATCGCTGATTTTCGATTTATCAAAAATAGCAAAAAGTATTTTAAAAAATTTTGGACACAACGAAGACAAAAAAGCAACAAAATTACAAAATTGAGGCAGCGAATCTCTTTTACTAAACGATGAAAAAGCTTCAAGGTTGATAAATACCGGTTACAAAGAAGACCATATAGAATTAAAAATGTAAAAAAGTAGTTAAGGAGACAGGAAAATGATGAAAATTCCAAAAATAGCATCTTAGAATTTATCTTTTACGACAGGTAAGCAACGTCAAAGAACACAATTGTTTAATTTTAAGACTTATAATCTCATTGAATACCTAGTGTGTAGGCCATATTGCCAATTTATGGCGATCACCCTTCCTAGAATCCATCATTTGACTGATTATACTTTATTTAAATCGTTTTCCAAACTCGTTTTCCACTCAAAGATATCGGAACGTATCCTCCTCAGAACTCGACTCCTTCGCTTTCTTCAGCTCATTCGCCATATGCACCTTGAACTTCTTGATGAAATGCGGGAGGTCGTAGGTGAAATCCGTGTCCAGAACGATAGCGTGCTCGATGTAATCCACAGAGAGTTTCTCCAGCTCGAGGCCGCACATGACGGGCAGTTTGAATCCTAGAAGCCGGGACATGATTCTACCCATGGGTTCTGGTTAGATACGGGGTTAGCACAGGTTAGGGGTTAGGGAGCACAAGACTTACCTCGGTCGTTGAGGGCAAAGCGGAGACGCTTCTTGATCTTGGGCCAGAGGCGTTTGGGGACGACGAAGTTGAGCATCTTGCGGAGGGAGTTGGCGAAGATTCCGCCGATTCCGACTTTTTCCGCGCGGATGTCGACGTTGGTTAGGGAGACGTCGCCGTAGACTCGGCTTTGGCGGACGTAGGGACGGACCTGGAACAATTCGGGGTTAGGAGAGAGCCTGAAAGTCGTCTAAAAAGGGCTGAAGCTCAGCTGACATCGACCCCTGGATCCACAGGCGGGGATCTAACCAGCTAAGCAATCAAGTGGCAATGCCGTGAAGCGAGAAGAGGGGATTATATCGAGACCTACCGTAATCTTAAGCTTCGTGTTTGCATTGATCACATTGTGATTCTTGGTCTTGCTGGCGAAGACCACGCTAACATCCCCTTCGATATCCATCGTGGCACCCTTCTGTGTGATAGTCATATGAGGCTGGCTGAAATAGACCGCTAAATCCCTCCCAAACTCCTCAATTCCTACCCAGTAAGGTTAGCCGTCAACTGAAGCTCGCAAGTCGAGCAAACCAGCTTCGCAATCGGTTTCAGATACTTGGGCAGGCGGTCCATCCTAAGCGTTTCCTTGATGGTTCCCAGGTTGTTCTTGTAGATGTGGTCAAAGAAGGTGTTCGGCACGTATTCGCTGATAAGGAATCCGACCATCTGGAATTGGATTTTGGGTTAGATGTGCCTAGGACTTAGCCGAGTTACCTTATCGCCCATAGCCGAGACGTTGAGCATAGCGGGTCTTAGGATTCCTTGGGCTGGGTGGCCGAAGAAGACCGCTCCGCCATCGAGGCCGAACACCACGTCCTGAAATCAGATTTTGAACCCAATATTTGGTAAAAGTAGACCTACATTATCCGTGAAAGTGATAGGATACCGGAGGGTCAGATCCATGGCCCATTGACCCTTCTTGGGAGGACCTCCGAGGATCACTCGACCAGAATCCTTTGTCGGGGCTACGGTAGTCACCTCGGCTTCTACCTCAGCGCCTTCGACCTTCTCAGCAGCGCACAGATCCTCGCCGAAACTATCCGCTCCGGCGGTCACATCCGCCTCCTCCTCGGCCTCTTCTCCGCCCTCCTCCACAAGCTTCTTCGGCTTCAAAACTTGGCGTTTCTCGTTCTCGAAGAACTCCGTGATCTGGACCGAAATCTGGCAAATGGCGTTAGCGATCTCCTCGGCGATCCTGGCCTGGATCGTGGATCGGATCGCGTTCAGGGACGTGGAACTATCTCCGGCGAAGGCGACCTTCACGCTGCTGGTGGTCACGTTGCAGACTGGGACCTGAAAATCTCGAATTTAAGGCATCCAGGCTGAATATCGGCCCACCTCGACGATGTTCCTCTTCTCGGACTCGTTCCTGCTGATGTGAACTTCCATCTCGATGGTCAGATTCTTGACCTGAGCGCGGCAACGGCCATTCTGGCCGAAGAATCCAAGATTGGCTTGGTAGGCGGCGCCCAGCTTGACTTCGGGGAGGAAGATGTTAGCTCCGACACCCTTGCCTCCAATGAATCTGGCCTGGATCGACGGTTTCTCGAACTTTTCGATCATCAATTTGCTGATCGTCAGAACGGATTCCTCGATCTTAGGCAGAACCAGGCGATCCAGGAGTTGAGGCAACGCATCCGAGGCCAATCCGGTCACGTAGTCGACTCCTTTCTGGCTCACGCGGAAGTAGATTCCAGCCGTGTGTTCTTGCCGTTTCAGGAGCTCTTCGTAGACCTCGTCGACGTGGCCAGGAGCGTCCGTGGAGAGCGAAACTGCGTCGTCATCGTAGTTCAGGGTTACGGTAGGGCTGATGTCTTCATCGAAGAGCTCGTTCATGGGATGGGTGATTCCTTCTTCTGAGGCTGAAACAGAGGCAATCGGGATCAAATTGGAGAACCCTAGGAGATCCTTACCAGATCCAGAATCCGTCGTCCTCGGAGCCAAGGTCACTTCCTCCCTATCGAAGGTCGTGGTTTCCAACTCTCCCTTAGCTGGACCGATAACATTGTCATCAGGCCGGGAGCGAACGCCACTGGCGAGGCAGCACAGCAGCGCCAAGGTTAGCAACACCTTCGGGCGCATCGGAACAAGGGAACAGTGACTGAGGAGAGGTGATCTCAGGCCGGCAGGGAAGTGGTCATATGGCAACGGCAGCGGCGGTGATTGCGGCGTTGTCGATGGCGGCCAGGAATTCCAGGATGTCCCAAGAACAGACGGCAGGAAAGAAGAAGAAGCAACAGGTCCAAAAAGCGGCGGCGGCAGCGGCGGCGAGAGCGCGTCGAGGTCGATCAATCAAGTTGAACACAACGAGCCAACAAATAGTGCACAGGTGAAAAATGGGGACGATTGCGATGTGAGAAGAGATCGCTGGGTTTGAGCTTCGAGGAGAGAGCGATGCTCTGGGTGCTGGTGTGTGGCTTAAGGCAGTTGGAAGGGTGCTTATATGGGGTAAGTAGGCATTGCTTTAGAGCTCTTAAATGTGCTTTGAAACCTAAGATCCATATTTTATAGAACCTTCAAAATAACAACAGCCAAGATCTAAACTTCGGAGCTTCCCGAGACCTCCCTAAGCCCAATGGCCTAAAGCCTTCAACACAAAGTCTCCATTCTATAGTTGTGAGCCAGGTTATACTCGTAGATCGGCGGCTGATCGTGGTCCCCGTTGATGTCCTCCACCTCCCTATCGTGCTCATCATAAGGACAATGGACGTTGTGCAGGGGCTGAAGCCTGGCGACATCCAACTCCTCCATCTGCTGCTTGAATCTCTGAATAGTCTCGTTCAAGGGCGGCGATGGAGCCAAGTGCCTATTGCGGTCCCGCCACTCCTGGACTCGTCCCACGGCCTCCGTCAGGGTTATGGATTTGCCCATAGCCATGCTGATGATTCCGGACCATCCGTTGGGGTCGAGTTTCTGGAGTCGTTTCCGGAGATGCGTCACGTAGAAGTATTCCAGGCCAAGACAGATGAGTCCGAGGATCTGGAAATAGGGGATCTCAGCTATGGTTTGAGATCTCTGGATCTTACCAGGCCGCCGATAAGGAGGAAGAAGGCGCTCATGAAGTTCTCGATCCCAAGAGGAGCGCTATGATTCTGGCTATGACTGTCCGGCACACAAGCCCCAGTAAGCCAGAAGTTCTGAAGCCGTTCCAAGTCCCCTTTCTGCTGGTACTGAAGCATGAGTTGATTGACTCTCTGGACGTGGGGAGAGTTTTTAGGGAACCCGATCCCATATCCGGTCATGCTGGCCCATTTCCCGACTGTCACAAGCGCGCAATTCGAGTCTTTCCCGGCCATGTAGTCAAGGACCACGGCGTCGTAGATGAACGCGTCGAGTTTCCTGAAATGCGGGTTTCGGGGAAGCTCAGTTTAATGGGATCCTACTCCTGACGAACAGCTTCGACTCCAGCGGAGACGTTGGGGGTGAAAAACTTGTTCTTCTTGACATAATGGTTCATCGCGTGCCAGTTCCGCTTCATGGTTTCGTGGGTATTACCGCCCTCGACGGTCCCGAAGCGAAAAGGAGGGGTCTGCATCCCGGCGTAGGCAATCTTCTCATCGTGGACCCCGCTCAGGTCATAATACTGAACCCTGGTTATCATGAACGCGGCCAGATTTGCCGTGTACACCGCCAGGAACGTTAGCCCAAAGGCTGACCATACTAGAGACATAAACCGGCTTACGGTAGATCTTGGGATATCTGAAAGGGTCCTTTTGAAGTCGTTCCAAGACTCGGTCTTACCTGTGCTGACGCTGGCGCTGAACAGCGTGGCCCAGACTAGCCAGTAGGCTCGGCAGAGAGAGAACTTATGACCTGGAGGAGGATACTTCTGCCTATTGAAGCTGTAAGGACTCAGCCACTCGAACATGAAAATCGACCAAGCCGCTCCTTGGATACTCAACGCTAAGACGCTGAACCACGTCGAGTACTCGAAGGGTTCTGGAACCAGGATTTTGGGATCATCAGGATCTAAGCTTACCTAAGAAGGCGGTGGGGGACAGAACGCCGCTCCTGATTTTCACGATTATCGAGATCCCAGTCTCCAAGAACGGGATAGAGAAGTCGATATCCCTGGCTCTTTCAGAATTAAGCTTCAGCGACGTGACGCACATGTCCGCCTTGTTGTTGATCAAGTCCTGGATTAGCCCATTCCAGCCGTATTCGGACTTCAGACCCCATTTCTCGTCCCGGACTTTGTACAGCGTGTACGTGAAGCCGATATCCGTGGCCAGCTTGTTGAGGAGGTCTACGCAGTAACCTGTGCAACATTTCATAATGGTCTTGTTGCTGAAACTTGGGATTTTGGATCTGGGACATGAGGGGACCTACCTGACAACCCCAGTCTCCTTATTCGTGATCTGCTCCTCGCCCCAGTCACAGATCGACCCTTGATTCCCAGGACACTTCCCGGTGTCGGCGTCGAGTTCTGAGACTATGATGAAGGGAGGCTCGTGAAGGGTGACGACGTTAATGTGGAATCTGTCCGCGGTGCCTTGGGGAGGATTTGCCCGACCTCCAGGCCACTCAATGTCGGCCATACGGAGCTCGCCGTTTGTGAACTCGCCGACCTTGTCCCAGTAGAACGACTCTCCGCGGATGTTTCTGTCTCTCTTCATCCTCAGATTCGAGATCGTGAGGACGGAGTCTTTGAGAGTCCCATGCTCGTTGAACTGGTAGAAAAAGGAATCGTAGCCGTCTTTGCTGTGATAAGGATTGCCTTTTACGAAGGATTGTTGCATCTTCCTGGAAAAGTAGGTCTCATATGATTGGTAAGACTCCTAGCTTACCCATAGATCTCGTTCCCCATATCCCACATGACCTCGCCCTTGTCACAAGTGGACGTCGAAGCCAGCGACACCGATTCGTTCAGGTTCATCTTCGCCAACGCCAGACCCAGAATCTTAGGCGCGAGGCCTATGATCAACGGCAGGACGTCGTCGGCCGGTGGGAACATGGCATTGGAGACGGTGTGGAAGTTGATGGTGAGCATCCCATGCTGGATCGGGTGGCTAACGGTGTTCAGAGAGCCCCGGACGGATTGGGTTCCGATCCAAAGGTACTGCTCCGAGAGGAGCCCGCTCTCGTTGGCGACCTGGAACCCAGTTTTAAGATCCAGAGAGCCGAGACAGACCTGGAAAATCTTGCGAACGAGGCTCGCGGTACTGTAGAGGAGGATAATCCTGGCTTCGGACTTTTTCAGGTAGTTCAACTGGAGCCTAATGTGGTCTTCGCCTTTGTCAGCGTCGATCTCTTCGTGGTGGACGATTTTTAGCCTAAAGATACGATGGAAAAAGTCCGATTTTTGATCCCATCAGGAAGCGACTCTCTCCCTGACACCCGAAATCCACTTTCCGAACCTGTTCCCCATTCACCGAAAACCGAATCTACGTCGTTATCGCTACCTATTCTCCCTATACGTACCCGTCCAAGCGGGGTCTTAAAAAAGGATGCGCATGTTTAAGAAATCCAGTTCCTTGCGCAACTCGCGCGCGCGTTGCACGCGACAAAAGCCCGCGCGCAATTCCGCCTAGGTAAAAAGTGGTTTATCACCCGCGAGCCCCGGGCGATTCCCCGTCGTATAAAAGGCGCCCCGAACCCAAGGAACCTTCACCAGTTGCGACTCCCAGTCCTTCAGCATGGATTCCGACCCAAAGCAGCAGATCCGTGAGGCCGAGAGCCTTAGGAAGCTCGCCTTCTTCGGCGTTTGTGTCTCTACTGTAGCCACGCTGACCGCCATCGTCGCCGTTCCCATGGTCTACAACTACATGCAGTCAGTGCAGGCAGGCCTTCAGGAAGAGGTCGATTTCTGCCATCATCGGTCGTCGGGACTCTGGGAGGAATACGCTCGCCTGAAGCCAGTGATCGGAGGTCGCCTCAAGAGATCTAACTACCGCCGCGCTTATGGATCCACGTCCTACAGTGGATATGACGCCGTGGACGCCGGAGTCGCGAATGACGCTGTCGCGACTGTTGGACAAGGATCGTGCTGTAGTTGCGGAGTGGGACAAGCTGGACCTGCTGGACCTCCTGGCCAGGATGGACAAGATGGTGAGATCTATGAGCTATCTTAACAGTCTAAATTCACGCTTT
>KN166984.1:30877-60118 GCA_000757745.1 Steinernema scapterisci | reverse complement strand
TGGTGTCGACCAACAGTTGCTTGAAACGTTACGTGGTGCCTTACTTTGATTCTTGTTTTTGTGCCGTTTGGGTCCCAAAGCTCTGGGTTAGGATGTCTTATAGATCCCCTCAGATCCTGGAGAAGCCTTAACACGCTTTTGGAGCTCTCCTAAGACCCCTAGATCCTCCAAGTCCCTGAACCCTAACCCAGAGCCTCCCTCCCTTGAATCCCCTGCCCCAAAGACCCAAGAACGGTACATAGAAGTGTGTGAGCTATATACTGCAGCGAAGACCAGATTCTGGACATCTTCCGCCGTACTATATACCTACATAGAGACTCATGAAAATTCTCTCACAGTTACAGTAGGGGCAACTGTTCTTGTTACGCCTGCGCTAGTGCCAACGAATCTCATCTGTCCTACTTTTACTACTATTTCCTGTCTGGTCTTCTCTGAGAATTTTCCTTACTTGCGTGTTTATGTGATCTAGGCTTTTTGGTGGAATTATTGGTTGACTTTCGTGATTGAATAAAGTAGTCGTAGTTCTGGTATAAGTCGGACTTCATCCTACATACACCACAGAGCCCCATTGATCTCTCTCAAAGACTGGATCCCAGGGCAACAGAGAGGCTTGGAATACCACAGTTGCAAACCCATCCCAGGAGGACAGCACGCGGGATCCCCTGGCCGCCATGTCGACCCAGCTGGACAGCAGAACGATTCTTTGGCTTCGTAGCCAAAGTCGCAGCAGCGGACGTTTCCAGGAGTGAACTCGGAGTAATGTTGGCCGGAGCGGCAGCAGAAGGATCGTCCGGGCTCGTAGATGTCGGTGGGATCGCAGCAGATGGGTTTGGAGGCAATGGTGGATCTTAGGACTTGGCCGGGTGGACAGAAGTTGGGATTGGGAGATGAGTCCCGGCTGGTGGGAGGTGAAGTGTTGGGGAGGGTTCTTGGGCTGGACACGCATTTAGCGTTGTCCTTCCCTACGTCAATACAGTATCTCCGCTGAAATCAGGTCCTTAGACACCTCTACACTCCCTCCTAACTCACAATTTCGTCCAGTTTCGCACAAGCCCCTTGGCTTAGACCACATCTTCCTGACAGGAGCTCTGAAACTGAAAATACCAGGCTTAATCAACTCTGTCAGCTCCTCAACTCACCATTCCCAGGCCTGACATCACAGGAGTAATAACTCGGCCGAGTATCCAGGACATAATCTCTGCTATCCCTATCCAAGACGTCCTCAAAACGGTCAAAATCTTGCAACAACAGGCAATTGAAACTCTTGGACTTCTTGTGAAGCCGGAATCCAATCTTATTCTGAGTCATTGCCAGATAGCTACACTCATCCACGTGTTTAACGGAGATCCCTGGGACGAAGAATCCCACATAGGACCTGGGAAGCATGATGTAGCGGATCGCTGGGCTACTGGAACGGGCGAAGGCGATCTGGTGAAGGTGATTAGGTTAGGATAGGATTTGAAGTAGACTCACACAAGCTGCAAAACAGACTAAAATTGGTGCAGGAGAACACGCGAGCATAGGGCCACTTTGCAGCCACACGTCCTCAAAGGAGCATAACGTGTGTGGCAACTACAGAGGCAACGTAATTGCAACAGACGAGGATGACAACAATAGGGCTGGATGCATATTTAGGGGTTGGTTGTGGCGGGTTGCTAGGACGTCTTCTGCAGAATGGGACGATAATCCAATCATAGTCAGGCTTCTCGTGACTCGGCCAATCTCAGAAACCTTGTTTGATGCCTAGATGGGGAGAACGGATTCTTGGTTTAGGTGACAAGGTCGTCAAGAACGTCATTTCATAGTTTTTGACAGCTTCCAAGACCAGGTCGAACGAGGTGCCAAATCTTGTACCCAACTCGTAAGCTTGGGCGCAGGTGTGTGTGTTGTGAAAGCGTGGGCACAGGCGTCTTCGGCCCCTTCTTAAGGCCTAAAACGCTGCTTCTCAAATCGCCTAAAATCGAGCCAGATTTTTTTCACGCCCACCTTTATCCCCAAGTTTTCAAAAATGCCTTTTTCCCATTTGCGCCTCCATTTGTTGCTAGGCAGTGCCCCTAATCACATTATCCAAACTGCGTCAACGCTTTCGGCCTTTATAAACTCCCAATCCAATCTCTGCAGCACTCTTCTGCAAGATGCTCGTCTTCTCCATCCTTCTCCTAGGCCTCGTAGGTCCAGTTTCCTTAAACTCTCTAATCCCAATCTAGGTTACCCGCATCCACAGCGAAGAAAACCTGCTTCCCTCAACGCCTAAAGTACGCTACACCCAAATCAACGTGGCTCTTGAAGGAGAATTCGTTGATTTACCTATAACTCACCCTGCGAACTGCACCGTCTGGGCTTATAGACTTAAGGTTGCTGCATATAAGCTTAGCGAGGACCGCACTACGTGTTACACCATGGCCAATGTGACCGGCGTTGTGGAAAACAAGTCGAATGAACTTTACTACGTGGTCGATCTGAGAGAGAGCGGAAGCCAACAATGTCCGGGGTCCGGTGAGAGGTTGACTTACAAGCTTTGCTCTGAATGCCTGGTTTTAGTGAAAGACGTCATTGATGGCACCTGTACGCTAGAAAAGGCGTTCTGCGACGGCATCAGCACTGTGGTAAAATTTACTATTCAAAGCGAATCCAGTAAAAGTCATATTTCAGGCGACCCTGTGCTCCTGCGCGGAATCTGCCAACTGCATCGGTAAGTTCCTAGAGTAGCTTCAGATCTAACTTTCCCCTCTAAGCCGAAACGCCCGTGTCCAACGCATGCGGAGCTGACTCGATCTTCCTGAATTGCCGCTGCTGCCCCAACGATCGGGTCAATAACAAGAACAAATGTTGTCCTGAGAAGTCGATCTGGAATGCGGACCAAACCTGTTGCTGGACCGAAGAAGCCGGGGGCGGTGTGGAGGATGACGGAGAGGATGTGAGATGGTGTGAGGAGCCGAACGGAGAGGCTCAAGGGAAGTGTCTCGAAGAATGAGGAATGCGTTAAGCAGTGGGATACTGTAGCTTTTGGGAATTGAAGTAAATAAAGCCTCGTCATCCTTGCCCTTCCAACGTGCTGTTTGTGCATTCACGTCTTAGGCGGCGTCAACACAAACATCCACACAGTTTTTTGCTTTGCCAGGCATCTGTTGCCAGGCGCAGCCTTAGATCTTCTTGTAAGCCTGCACCAAGACGTCCCTTAAACAGCCATAACTCACTTCCCCAAGCACTTATCTGCAAAATGCTGTTCTCTTCTATCATCGTCCTAAGCCTTGTAAGTTCCATTTCTATCTTCCCCTAAATGTCCTCCTAGGTATCCTGCACCACGAGCAGCCAAGTCCGCTACAGCTTGGTCAGCGCCAAACTTAACGGACAGTACAATGCTTCGGCTTCCTATGCCCAATCTTGTGCTGTCAAAGCCTTCGGAGCTAGGGCTGTCGCGTACTCTCTTGGCCGTGGCTGGTGCAACGTCTTTTCTCAAATATACAGTGTTTCAGCGAATGATCTAAATTCTAAAGACATGTACTACGTGCTGGATCTGACGAAGAAGGAGAGACCTGTCTGTCCCAGACAAGGTTTGAGGGGGAGTTTTGGATTCTTTTGAAGTCCTGGTTTTAGTTAAAGACGTGTTCGCATCTGAATGTACCTTAGAAGCCGACTTCTGTACCGCTATTGACCGCTTAGCTAAGCTGGTCTAAATTTGCTCCTGTATCTGGCCTCCAAAAGGCTAGTTCTGGAACCTTGGAGTCAAGTGGACGCTCTCGCAGCATAAGAATTTACCATAGCCAAATAAATGAAGCGACCCGTGCAGACAAACAGAGTAAATATAAGCGTTTCCCTCGTCACGAGTACATAGAACTGATGAGCAGATCGTCTTCCTCGTTTCCGAACTTGTCCCCTCTTCGGATGTAAGCAGATCCCGGGGCACGTCTCTTGCACCGGCGTCTGAGGACTATCAGCATGGCGAACACTCCCAAGGTAGCTGAGACTCCCAGGAGAAGCCAGGTGATAGCTGTGTGCTCGTATCGAGTGGCCACGGCTTTAGGTGTCGTGGCTGCTAGGGTCGTCGGAGGGATGAGCGTTCTGGCGTTCTTGATCTGGGATTGGACGTTGCTGGGAGGAGGTCGGGCTGAGAATAGTCTTGGGGGTCTGGAATTGGGAGGTTAGGAGTGGTGGAGGAGAAGGATAGGTTACCCTCTCTGGCCACAGTTCTTCTCGCTCTCGTCGGATCCATCGGAGCATTGGACGATCTTGTCGCAGAGGTCGTATTGGGCGATGCATTCTCCTGGAAGCGGACAGGGTTAGATCTTCACTTTTAGGCTCTAATCCCCACTAGCCAATAGGTCCAAATGCACAGCTATGTTCGCATTCAAGACCCAGCTAGGTCTGCAACTCCAAGACCCCTGTTTTCGCCGTCTTTCCGACCCATCGCCTATCCCCAAATTCCGCAAACCTCCTCCCGACCAAAGATCTCTCAAAACTAAATTAAGTCTTGTCGAGACGACTTTTCCTAACCGCCAAACACACCCCAAAACACCCCCAAAAACTCACCATTATCGCACATAAACTGCCACTGTCCTCCAGGACATCCCTGCACATACTGATTGTTATCCGGCGGTCCCATCATTCCTTCGCCTGCATATTGACCCAACGCGGTCCGCAACAACGCAACAACAAGGCCAAGAATAATTAGCTGACTCATGACGTAGTTTCCTAAAAAACGCAGCTAAAAACCTTTGCCTGAAACAGAAATGAGGAGAAGCCACGCAAGACCGCGTTGCGCGCGGAGCCAATACCCATATCGCCCTCACCCAGGGACGCCCATGGACTCGGGACGCCGTGGGTAGGCAAACGAGGAACGCCAAGAGCAGCAGGCAGGGAAGAAACGTCCAACGGGGCTGACGCGCGTCACTCGGGACCTAAATCGGCACACGCCTCAAGGCTTGCGAGATATCGATCGCGTGGACGCCGACGGCGGCGGTGGCGTTGGCCATTGAAATTCGATAACGTGCTTCTTCTCCTCTTCTCTTTTTCGTTATAAAGACGTGTAAGTAAACAAGTTTAGGGAAACAAAACGTCGCGAGTTGAGGGGGATTTTGGGGATTAAGTGGGGTTTGGGCGGATGGGAAGTCGGGGTGTCAGGGTTGGGGACCAGAAGGATGAGAATAGCAACTGTGGAGACGCTAGGATCTGAAATCGGGCATCTTAAAGCCGAAAATGAGGCAAATGACGCCTGGGAGGCCATGGGGAGAAGCCGGAAGAGCCTTAGAGCACTTCTAGAGGATGCTCAGAAACATAGAAAATGCCTTTATCTGCCCTAAGGAAAGGTGAAAACAGGACAGGATGTGCTTGTCCTTGCCCTGCCCTATGTCAATATATCCTCAGGATGAGGTTGTTGCTTCATCTGAGGCAGCTTAAATACATAGGCACCTAAGCAGGACCTAAGAGCCTAAGAACTGAGAAGGTCTAAGGTCCTTAAGGACCTTAAGAAGACGTATTCAGGACTTTTCGGAGAGCTTGAAAAGACACGAATAGTGCATTCGAATCCATGTTTTGGCTTTGAACCCGGGAGGAGCCTTTTATAGCCCCGTGACGCCTCCCACAGATCCAAATGCCCAGACAGAGCTTCTTGGGAAGCTTCCTGGGAAGATCTCTGCACGAGTCACGCTTGGCCAAGAATTGGAATCCCCAATGTCACAAGTCAGATCAGATTAGATTCGGGTAATGACGCAAAGGAAGTGAAGACGGGTTCTGAGAACGCGAGATGGGATTAATTCGAACGCTGGATTTGACTTGAGCTTTGATTTTTGGATTTTGCGTGTTATTTGCGGTCGGGAGACGTCTTTTGCTTGATGTCGGGACTAAGGATAAGTCGCTGGCACTTGCTTCGTCGACGTAAACAGGCGGGCAAACACCCTGACAACAGCACTGAAGCGTTAAATCCATTTCCGGTCAGCTAAGTGCCTTCGTGGCGCTTAGGGCCAAATCGGCTTTTGGATGTAGTCGTGTCATGTGGGATTCGCCTGCATCTCGTCTTGTGAACTGCTATTTTTCCCGTGTTTGCTCAGAGATTTTAAATCATGAGACCCTATGTTCCAGCTCCCAACGATGGCCACAGTTCTCCCAGAACCCAAAGTCCCAGAGCGCCATGTCTTCAAGAAGCTCATGCCGCTTCCCAGCAAGAAAGCTTCCGGCGGACATCAGGTAAGGATGGATTTCTTGTGTCTTCTGATCGCAAGATGTTCCAGAAGAACGTGAAATCCGGTCACCAACGAGCGGTAGCGAAGAAGGTGCCGGTGAAGTCGACGACCCATAACTTGGAACTGCTGCTGAAGGAGAACCAGAAGGTGAGTTTTGTTGGACGGGGCGACTTTGATTTGACCGAGAGTTGACCTGCGCTCTTCAACAACCAAGTTAGGCGCTGGGAGTCGAAGAGATAAGCGCTTACCTAAGCGTCCGTGCACCGGAAACTCGGTGAAACGGTGGTGGTTTGACTTTCACCGCGAAAGCCGCTACTCCAAGCCCGTGGGCTTTTGATACCGCTGCTCGACCTTACCTGAGGATTTCACATCCCTATATTCCCTAAATTCGCCCCTCTTTCAGCTCAAACGAATGCTGGAGAACCTCGCCCGTGACTATGAAGCGCTCCAATCTACGGAAACCCTCGGCGATCTGGAAAGATCCAAGATTACGCAGTTCTGGAAGATGTCCAAGGACGAAATCCAGGAGAAGCGGATTCACATGACGGACCTTGAACAGCGGCTACATGAAGTCAAGAGCCAACATGTGGAGAAGATCTCGGTAAGCATCTGTCCCCTATGAGTTCCTATATCCTTAGCTTCCAGTCCCTCTACAAGCGGATCTGCCTGCTGAACACGATTGGAACTACGATTACCTGCGTCGCTTCGACGCAGACTGGAGCTCTGCCTAAGGAACGTGAAGCTATGAAGGCAGAAGCCTCGACCCAGACTGTGGGAGAAGACGAAACCGATGAGGAAAAGGCAAAGAACGACCCCAAGAAGGTCCTAGGATTCGGGGATACGACGCTTGTGGATCTCATCAGCCGAATGGAGCGCGAGAAGCTGGAATCCGCCTTGGAGCACAAGCAGGCGATGATCCAAGCCGAACGTCGATGGACGGACCAGGAAGAACGCGCGGTCCGGGCGATCCGGGAGGAAAAGGAGAAGCAGCTGGAAGATTTGATCCGGGCGCAAAGCGAAGAAGTTGCAGTTCGAGAGAACGAGCACAGGAAGAGTCTCCAAACGCAGATGGAACTCGTCGAGGATCTTCAGGTCTGCCTAATCTTGCGATTCATTCCTGAAATGGCTTGTTCAGAGAGAGACCCAAGGCCTGACGGAGAAGATTACGGTAGCCCAAGCTAAGATCACAGAATTGACGACGTCGCTGGAAGAAAAGACGGCCGAATTAGAGCAACTCGCAGAGGACAAGGCTACCTGCCAGAGGGAGAAAGCCGAACTGGAGACTCTTAGGAAGTTGAAGCAGGTAGGCACTTAGCAAAGCGCTTCGCAGAACTTTGCGCTTTAGGCTAATGGACATGAGCTCCAGCATCTCAAGAACGAGCTCGAGAAGTCGCTGGAAATCAAGGAGATCATTTTGGCCGAGTTCCGGAAGGTAGGAGAGATAAATAGGCCTAAGAAGATAGCTTTGAATGGTTCAGGTCGAAGAAGAGCGCGACGCTGTGATCCTGGAGTTCCGAAGATCCATTGACCAAGCCCATCGCTTGAATGGGAGGAGGAACGAGCGGCTTCAGAAGCGGCTGGATCTTTCGGAGGACGCAGAGGAGCTTCCTTACGTGAGAGGCACACGTCCCAAATATTGACCTTCCCAATCAGCCCTGAACCCCTGCATCTGGCTTCGTAATTCTCATTTCAAGACCTCCCAAACATTTATTAAAACAGCCCCTCAAATCACAGGCTATAAGAACCAAACCAGGACCCCAAGGACGCCCACCAAGGCTGAGATCCCCACATCACTCGTCCCCATGATTTCATAGCTAACGGACACTCTAAGAAGAGCATTCGTAGCCGGATCACAATGGACGTTCTCCGGATAGAGCCGCTTATACTTCAGTTCCAGCTCAAAGAACCCCTCGAATTCGAACTTCCCTACCGGGTTCCAGATAGTGTTATTCAGAGTCGTACCCTCGACGTAATCGTAAAACCTAAATTCCAGATTTTGGTCAAAATCTGAAAGATTGAAACTCACAGATACGCGTTATAAAGCTCGATCTTGACCTCGGCACAAGACTGATCATAAGGCTCAATATCCAAACCCAGCCGGAGCTCATTTATGCTCTTGAAGAGCTCGCCATACGAGTCCATCCCGTAAGGATCCGTCTGCAGCTTGAATGGGAACCCCATGTTGAATTTAAGTCCTCTTAAGCTGACGTCCACGTAACTCTCGTATGAGCGGCATTTGTGCTCGGTCTCGTTGGGGAAGAAGATATACCGTTGGGTCGTTTCTGGAAATGCCTGACATTAGGATCTTTAGGACATTTTGGGGTTACCAGCTTCCAACTGAATCCTGTACATGTCCCAGTATTCGTTGTCCGAGCGGACTTCGATCGCGTTTGCAAAGAAGGTTTTGAATTCCCAGTCGGTGGCTGTGGAAGAGCTGGAATTCAAGGATTCAGGGCTAAGGGGATTAGCAGGATACGGTACTTGTAAGACAGGATGAGGTCGTCCTTGAGAGGGTATAGAGGATGAGACACGGTGTGGATACTGATGGTGACGTTGTCCAAGTCCCGCTGAAATCGGGACTTTAGGGAATGTTGGGAACAAGCCAGAAACTGACCTGAATCCTCTCAAGCTTGAAAGCGGAACACAGCGAGTTTAGCACGTTAGTTGGTTGCAGAATCACAGCCGGACAGTCCTTCTTCGTTTGGATGAACTCTGGATATTGGATATAGTAGACGTTCCCGGGCAGAAGTCCGAAATTCTTACACTTCCCTGAACCCTTTGGATTAGCCAAAGACGTTCTAGAACTTCCCTCACCCATAACCTCGCCCATAGCCTTGAAATAGAGAATAACCGCACGCCATTCTGGGTGATTAAAGTCGAAGTTCTTGTACATGTTACCGTAGTCCAGAGACATCTTTCTGACTCCTTCAAAGCACTTCATCCCAGTCCAACCGTTCTCGTTAACAACTACAGTGGTGTTCGTATAAGGCCAAGAATGGAAGAAAGTTCTATTCATTCTTTGGGTCAAGAAGCTGTTCAAGAGCACCGGTTCTGGGAGGTCATCAGAGGAGATGACGATTCTACCGAGGTCCAGTTTGGTGAAGGCTCGGACGTAGAGGCATGCGGGAGTGTTGAGGTTGATCTCGGTTACCCCGTCACTGGCGTAGAGCATAAAGGGGAGTTTTGGGGAGATCGAGAGGGTGAGGATGGGAGGAAGGAGGGCTAAGAGGGACAGGAAGACGTAGGAATTCATAGGACTTGGGGTCGAATGAGGACAGGCGTATAGGAGGGGGTTGAAGCCTGAAGGAGGGGGTTCCAAGAGCCAAAATACAAATGTTGGTGCACTTTTAGGGCGATTAGGATTGTAGCTAAGGTTGCGATTAGGCAAATGGCAACTTTGAAAAGTCCAAATTTGGAAGGATGGCGGCTTCCCGGAACCGCCGCTACAAATCGCCTTCGTCCAAAATCGTAGCCAAAAGTTGCGAGAAGTGAATTCTTGTACCGGAAGCTTAGGCCACAAATCGAGCTTGAAGCGTGTCTTCAGCATCCCGGGAAACTCTTAAACCACTGCCTACTGTATTCGGTGGCCTATCAAGAGCTCTGTTTTGTCTATCCTAAGGCAAGACCCGGGTCCACAACGTCGGAGATCCAGGAACAGAGCTGCGATCACAAGCCCAGTAAGCCTCAAACCTTTATTCCCAAACATCAACTATCACAAAAGCACACCCAAGACAACCACAACCGCTATCCAACTCCACACAACCCTACCCACCCCCGAAGTCCTCTCCCACGTCGCCTGCATATCCAGAAACGTGTCGTTAGCCACGTCACACTCATCCTTTTCAATGATTCTAAAGTACTTCACGATCAGCTGAAACCTTCCTGAGAATTCCACCAATCCTTGTGGGTTCTTCAAGGTCCTCGTCAGGTCTCCGATCACCACGTCTCCGTCCCTGAAACTGGCCCTTCAAGATCTTAGATTCAAACCCCAAGACCAACCAATCCGTGACGTCAAAATACTCAATCCTGAGATCCATACATCCATCGTTGAAGGGTTCTACGTGTAGATTGAGTTTATAGCCAGAATCGATCCATTGGTTGATGTAGAAGTGCAGGCTGTGAGTTCCAGATGGGTCTGTTGTGAGTCTTGGGAACGTGTTGTTGAAGGTGAAGGGTGAAGGGTACCCGTCGATTTCGCAACGGTAGCTGGTTCTGTAGGGGTCGAAGACTTGGCAGTCGTCTGGAACAAGCCGGAATTCTTAGAATCAGCTTCTAGTATTAGGCTTCTAGGACTTACAGGAGGTAACCATGGACACGTTGTTCTGCCAGGCGGCTTCAGAAGTCCTGATTTCAAAGGCTCCGGCAAAGATATAGAAGTTCGGGAAGTGGGAGGCTGTGGAGCGGCTAGAACAAGGACAGGATGAGATCTGAACTTAGGAGAATTGGGGCCACTTATAAGAGTAGAAATGAGTGTCCTTCATGGGATGAAGCAAGCTAGGAATGAAGCTTATGTCGAGGCCAGATTCTGGGATTCTGGATACGGCATCCTGAAACAGCATCCGGGTCTGAATTCCCAGGATCTTAAGATTAGCTAACCTCATCGCCGCCATAAGTATCCACAATAGAAGTCGTACAAAACGACCGAGCCTGATTCGATGGCCACAGAACCACGGCCGGACACTCGGCGGACACAGAGATCTCGTTGTAATAGCGTGTCATCGGGTGCACGTTCCCACCCAGGCCCCATCGCCCTTTGCCTGCACACGGACCTGAACGTCTCCCTTATCCTAAGAACCTCAGAGAATCGCCAACCTTGGACCTTATCCTTAGCCATGAAGTAGAACATGATCGAGTGCCATTCAGCCATGTTGTTATCCACCTCATCGAGCACGTTCCCATAGTCTATTCCCAGCTCTTGGGACTCAAAACAGCGCACCCCATACAACGAATCTCGAGTGAATCGGAGCTCGACCGGCTCTTCGCCAGAATTATGAGTTGTGTTCATCTCATGATAGAGGAAACTGCTCATAGAGATATTAAATTCAGAGGACGAGAGGACGATTTTAGAAGTGTTGAGCTCGGAAGACGAGACGACGAAGATACAAAACGGCGCCGGGAAGGAAATCTGGGTGATGTTGTCAGTGGCATAGAGCAAGCATGGGAGGTTAGTGGATACGGAGATGGCTTGGGAAGGACTTAGGAACAGAGGAGAGATGAGGAGTAAGGGCAACATGCCGGTCAAGGAACTCTTGAGAACTGGATTAGTCAAAGTTTGCGTGATCGGAGCGCAAAGAGGGCAAGTACAAATTGTTTTTAGGTTCCTGGAATTGTATTTATAAGGTGCAGGCGACTTGTGGACTTTGCTGAGACACTTGGAAGTGTTGCTGAAGCAGAGCAGGGACAGGGAAGGGGAACCTTAAGGTCAGGTTTAAGGGATAATAGCTTGAAGTTGAGCTTGAAAGGCAGAGTGCGCCAAAGAGTCAAAGCTCAATGCGCCAGAGGCAGTATTAAGTCAAAGCTCAAATGTTGAATTTGGGTTTAACAGCTTCGAACACCCTTTAAACGTCTTTGTTAGTACGGCTGAACGTTTCTCGTCAGCTATGTATTTTACAGAACCAGCGGCCGTTCGCCTGCACGTCATCGACTTATTCTGCCGCCGACGATCCGATCCAGTGTCCCAGTGAATCTCATCTTCGCCGTATGACTGTCTTTCAAAGTGTTCTTACACACCCACAACCGTGTCCGACGGAACGTCATCGACTGATTCGGCCAGCGCCGATCGATATTGGCCGTGTTCGCAACATTTGATCGATGAAAACGTGTTAGCTGTATCGTGTTTTACACATGCACAACTCCATCGTCATGTTGTAGAATTTAAGCGCTCTGTAATTGTGCATTTTCAGGGTCTCTTCCTGTTTTCGAGAAAGCCGATCATTTCAAGACTCCTTTGCAATCTTAGGTTATTTTTTTCATTTTTTAAAATTTTGAATTCTTAATTTTAGTTGAAGCACCAACAAGAAATACGCTGTTTAAAGGGTCCAAACGATTAATTAGCAAACCGGGAAGCCGTAGGACGCGATATGCTCAAAAGTAAGGTACATATACTTGTACTATGATGTATGCTTCAAAATTAGGCTCCAAAACAAGAAGTTGAATAACGCAAAAAACGAAATATGTCACCTTCAAATTCAGCGGAAGAAACCACTTTAGAAGACTGAAACCCACACAGTCTCAAGTAAGTTAGCAGTACACTTTTTTTACTTAAAAGCGGTTTTTTAGATGTCAACAGACCACTGCAAACTCAAGTTGAATCTCTATCTCGATTTGAATAAAACCAGTAAGTTCGCCATCCTGTTATTGACAGACCAGCGCCGATCGATAACGGCCGTTTTTGTAACATTTGATCGATGGAAACGTGTGCTCTACACTTGCATAACTCCATCGTCATGTTTTAGAATTTGAGTTTTCTATGTTTGGGCATTTTCAGGGTTTACTTTCGCTGTCAACTAAGCCGATCAACTTCGAGAAATCGTTACAACAAAGTGCAAAGTGAAAGGCTGAATAAACCCTGAACCTGTGCCCAAGAACCCCCAGAGGACTATCGAAAGAACTCAGCACGACTTCAGAAGAGGAGGAGAAGGTTTGAAGTGTATCCAAGAACCTTTACTACAATTACAAGTTTAGGCAAAGCTCCAACAAGCGGTTAAGCTACTGTACGATTTATTAGTGAATCGGACAGCCATAGACGTCAAATACGTCAGTCGCTCTACACCGCTTGTACTACAAGGAGTTCGTGAACAATAATGAATCATGGACGTTATTAGTTATTTAGGACTGCGATTCATTATGTTATTGTATCTGATGTGTTCCTCTGAACGCCGTAGATGAAAAAATGGATTCGAAGCTTGACGCACTGTGGACACGAAATCCCTTCTGTTCCACCTTCTTTGAGCATCTGTCCAGGTACTTTCCTCCGCTGCCATCTCTCTGCTTCTTCTTCTTCCGTTCCCCATATTTGATCCCCAACTATTGTCGTCGTCCTCTTCCTCATCTATGCGAAGTATCCCAAACCTAACTCCCCAAGAGTGGGATTCCCGTATCTCTTGTGGTCTGTAGCTTGTCTTATATAAGAATCAACAGGAGCGAATATTGTCTTTTTTGAGTTTTTGAGACTTTGAGCGAAGAACTTAATAAATCTGGTTTCCGACACAAAGTTAAAGCTTCATCCAATGAGGATCCACAACACCTCCTCCCCTCTCCCCTCCCCTCCTCGATCACTCAACTGTCATCCCACACATCTCAATCGCTCCAAAAACCTTCCATTTTCAACAAAACGACGGCTAATTCGATATTCTTCGACCGCGACTGACTCGCCAATCGTATCACATTCCGCATCTTCGCCCCGAAATCCTCAAAAGAAGCTCTTCCCCCAACCACTCCCAGCATTAAACGGATCGATTCATCTTCTTCGTCTTCGGGGCGGCGCGCAACCAGCTCACTAATTCGTGCCGCCGCTCCTTCTTTTATCCTCAGATCCGCCGCGTGTAGTTTCAGGGCCTGGGGTGCAGTCATGCATTCTCGATGAGTATCGGCGGCCTCCCAAATTTTTTGTTTTCGCTTGATTTAAGTCTCGGCGAGAGTCTTCTTCCCTCTCTCTCTCTAAGGACCCATTTTTCAGAATTCTAAAACTCCATTTTTCATTAGAACACCCGTCGTCGATCATCTTTGTAATCACGCAGCTGTTTCATTTCCGTTCGCCTCCATTAATCATCCGCGTGTTGACGCGCCACTGGCGTCGTTGACCCCAAGACGGGGAGGAGTTTGGAAAGTGCTCTGCAGAGGCTTTTTCGGACCCTTAGGGCAACGCCGACGGGGCTTAATGAGTTTGTTGCAAAACCCGCGCGTTCGGGGCGATCGATGTTGTTGCGCGTGTTTGGTCGTTTCGGGTTTACGAGTTTTTTACGTGGTTGTATAATGTTGGGGACAGGACTTTGGAGGACTGAGGGTTGCTGAGATTGAGCCTTGGGGGGTTAGGGTGGCTGGGGTTTGCTGAAGTCGAGCCTGCGAGGCTTAGGCTTGCTGAAAGAGAGCTCGAGGGACTCCGCAGACTTGCTGAGATAGAGCCTTAGGAGCTTAGGGTAGCTGGGGTTAGCTGAGATGAAACCTGAGGGACTTGGGGTGATTCAGGCTGCCTGAGAGAATGGCTCAGAGATTTAGGGTGACTGGGGCTTGCTGAGATAGGGCGTTGAAGGCTAACGGTGACTGAGGCTGCTTGCTGATATGGAGCCTGAAGGTCTTAGGCTTGATGAGAGGTAGGCTGAAGGACTCAGGGTGACATAGGCTTGCTCACCGTGACTGGACTCAGCGTGACTGAGGGTGTGCTGAGATTGAGAGACTCAGGGTGACGTAGACTTCCTGAGAGAATGGTTCAGAAATTTAGGATGACTGAGGCCTGCTGAGAGGCAGGCTGAGGGACTTAGGGTGACTAAGGCTTGCTGACATAGAGCCTGAGGGACTTACGGTGACTGAGGCTTGTTGATATAGGGCCTTGGAGGCTAACGGTGACTGAGGCTTGCTGAGATAAAGCTTGATTGACTCAGGGGATTCAGGCTTGCTGATATGGACTTAGGGTGACTAAGGCTGCCTGACATACAGGCTCAAATTTTCGTGTAGCCGAAGTTGCAATTTAATCGCATTAAACCCTATGCTCCGACCTTCAAAGTGCAACGTCAATTCTAGAAAAAGCTTATCGCAATTGACATCTCAAGTTTTTTGTGTGAATTCGCCGTCTGGGAAATGGAGCAGCGGCGCTCTTTGACGCTATCCAATCGGCGTTTATTGGTTGAGAAGAGATTGGCTACTTTTGAAACACAGCGTTTCGGTCAAACGCCAAAGTCTCTCTTCCAGTCTCTCCTTGTTATTGAGTCTTTGAAGTCTCTTCTGTATTTGAGTTCTGATCTCAAATTGAGCACAGACCAAACATCGACCAAAGTCTTCCTTCCAGTTTCCTTCAAACTCAAAACAACCCATTTTGCCCAAACAAATGTGATTACCATCCCCCTTCCGACCACCCACAACATGTGTACCGAATGTCTTATTGCCCCTGCACGCCACTCGCCTTAATCCTTATGTCCACTCGGGGTCTGGACACACCCTTCCGAACACTTCCTCCCCCGAACAGCTGTTATGAAGCGTTTGGAGCCCCGCGCGCGAAATCGCGGCGATTTCCCGTCGCAATCGTCGATCATTTCAACGCGAGAAATGACGCGAATCCGCTCGTTGCAGAGATAAACATCGGTCAACAGCAGCCATAAGCCGGCGGCCAACCACCCCGAGTCCCCCTACGTCAGTGTTGGTCTGCTCCAACGGTCTGGTCACTCGCCCATATTTGAGAAGAACAAGACTGACGAAGTTCCCCCGGAGGAAGGAGGAGGACAATCGTGGAAAGCGGCGCGACAAACGAGGAAAATTATGCTCGTCGAGGCTAATTGACCGCGACGACCGACGACGAAACGCAAGAGACGAGCGGCAGCCTTCAAAGCGGTGGCGGTGGCTGTGGTGGCGGCGATATCGATACACTTCTTCCGATTTGAGAACTCAAGGAAACAGTCAAAATTCCGCCCATCGACTTTAGCGAACTGGACATGTCCGTCTATAATGCATATCGCCTGTAAGTTTCTTAGTTTGGGGCGTTTTTGTAGAGGTTCGGTTTGACATAGTCGTGTTTTGGCGTTGAGCTTGTCAGTCCTTGAGCTTAACGAGAGGCTTGGGTTCTGATGATGACTTATTTCAATTTTTAGCGATGTTTCGCGCTTCCGGATTTTGAAATTAAGCGCACTAGTCGACTTTGAAATGGTTTAAACTTGAATTTTTTGCTAACCTTTTTTGGGAGCAGAATGCGATTGTTTTGCTCGCTGGTTCGGACTTTGCTGGTTTGGCTTTGCTGCTTAGGCACATTTGGACTTTCGATTAGAATTAGAAGCCAATTAAAGTTTCGAATTTCTACCTGATCTAAAATTCCAAACTTCTATATCTTTTAAACTTAAATTTGCTAAAAATTGTATAGCTACAGGCAGCGGAAGAGAAGCATGATTTGCTGACCACTGTTTATTTGCATACCTGCTGGTGTTTACAGGATGGCCGGTTTTTCTTTTCAAGGACATCGGGCGAGTTCTTCAACGATCAGATTTTACAACCGACGGTTTTTGTCGTTTGAATCAGCCATCTTGATTCAGCCAATCAGCCATCAAATTTCAGACCTTGAATAAATTGCAATTTTTGAATTTTAACTCTTATTTTTTAACAACCTCGAGTTCAACTTAACAGGAGTTAAAAGTCAATTTTTTTGAAACTGAACGGTGCATGCCATTGAACGTCGTATTTTTTTGCCGTTCGTCTTGTCATACCTTACTTTGTCAGAGTTGTAAAAAACAACTTTTTTGAACGTTGAATATCGCCTGTAAGTTGCTTAGCTTCGGACTTTTTGTGGAGGTTTAGTAGACGTACTTTGGCGTTGCGCTTGTCAGACCTTGATCCTAACGAGTGGGAAGACTTATTTCAATTTCAGCTATTTTTGGCTCTGTCCAAGCAATGCCGCTGGATTTGTGGCATTGAATCCAGCGTGTCATTCGACTTTTTTGGCTAGTTTCAGTCACTCCATTTAGACTTTTGTTTAGAAGCCATTCAGAGTTTCAGATTCCTATCTGATCTGAAGATCTGAAGACATAAGCTTGTTTTGCTGACCACTGTTTATTTGCATACCTGCTCTTGTTTACGGAATGGCCGGTTTTTCTCTTCAAGGACATCGGAGAGTTCTTCAGCGATCAGATTTTACAACCTCTCTCTGCGGGTTTTTTTGTTGTTCCACTCTACTTTCAACCTTGAATTTATTACAATTTTTGGGCAGGTAGGATTCATGCTTAGACCTTAGAAGGCCTAAAAAGAGAAAAGTATAACCTTCTTCGGTCTTCGGTTATAATAGAGTCTTCGGTTTTGGCATGATTAATCGTAATCACTATTCTTTGGCTTCATAGGCAAATGATTAATTTTTTACTATTTTTCCTAGGAAGTTTTGACCAACTTAAGTCACGTTTTTGTTAGCTGATGTTTGGGAGCGTTTTCATTTAATCGCACTCACAATTTACTCTTGCTAATGCTTAAAATTTTTTGCGTCTTGGTAAAGTCGTATTTTTGACAAAATTTTTGTGAAAAGCCTATTGACTTCAGCAAAGTGGGCATGTCCGTCTATAAAGCTTGTAAGTGTTATTTTTGCATTGGTTTTCAGTGTTCTTCTCAATCGTGTTTTTTGTTTTGGACGGAAGCCCGCTCAAATTTTCAAATTTTAACTCTCATTTTTAATAGCCTCAAGTTGGACTCAACAGTTGACTCAAATGTCGGAATTTTTGAAAATAAACGCCTTTGAACGTCGTGTTTTTTTGTCCCTTGGCTTGAGAGACCTGACTTTGTTGTCATTCTCTGGACTTTCAATTTTTGGGTTTGTGATGTGCGTACTCATTTTCGGTCAGCACAATTTAAAAAACTACTTTTTTGCATTTCTGTCAGGCGAACATTTACATTATGATTATGCTATTAATATGTAAAGCGCAGGACGTTGACTGTTGACGACTGAAATTTAACGATGGATGCCATCGAGCGTCGTGTTTTTTTGCCATTTGGCCTGTCAAACCTCTCAGTTATTTTCTTAAAACTTGAAACCTATTTAAATTTTTTTAATTTTTTGATTTTTAAATTTTTTATTGTTTTATTCTAAGCAACATAATTGATATATCAGTCATTTTTGGTGGTCAGCACATGTTTCAAGTTTTGTTATTCAAATATTTCTATTCAACCATCGGCATGCTTACGGCTATACAGAGTTTACAGCTTTTCTCTAAGGTTTTTTGATGCTGCCGCTGTTATTCGACTACTTGGGTTCCAAATCTTTAATTTTTTGAATCTTAGTTGTCTGAGCATAATAGATCCAGCGGTGATATTAGCACCTTACAAAACACCGTTACTACCGGAATTTCAGTCACATTTTTTGGTGATTCAGACTCACAACATTTTATGGGAATTTTTCATAAATTCGTATTTTTGTTAAAATTTCGTCATTTGACTTCAGCGAACTGGACATTCTCTTAACTGGGCATGTTCTTGCAAGTCGTGTTTTTTTGGCCTTAACGATGTCGTCCGCTCAAATTTATCTACGTTTTTTGGCAATCCACTCGAATCGCCAGATTTTCAAATTGAGCTTACAGCCTAGTCGACCTTTTAATCGTTTCTGTTACTCCTTTTGGTTTCACTTGCATGTTCTTTGCATGTTAATAAAATAATTTTTGCGTTTGCCAGTAGATCGCTTTTAGAACTTTAGTAGTTAGAAGAACGTTTGTGGCTTTTCGCTTTCGGAATTTTATTTTCGTTGCTAGCTCGTAAATGCTAAAACGACGTGTTTTTTGTCTCTTAACCTGTACATCCTTCAATCTTAAAAGTGTTTTAATATTCGTAAAATTTTTGGAATTCACATTGGTTGCGTTGAAATTGAGATCTTGAACTTGGAGCCTACGACCTTTGAGGTTTGTCTTAAGATCCACTCGCTGAGTTCTAAGTAACAACTATAAATTTCTCTGAATAGTTCCAAAATTTTTGCACACTGAAGCGTTGAGCACAAAAATCGGAGCTTATGATGCTCAACAGCGTAAGCAGGGGTTCTTAAAGTCAAAGTAAGCGTTTTTTAAATGGCCGACTTTTCAGTAGTAGTGTTCAGTAGCTTTTTTGCCTGCACGGTCATCAAACTATTTTTAGAAGACATGTTTTTGTACATTCATCTAATTTTTAAAATTTAATTTGGTTTATTTCTTAAGTTCTGTTTTGAATGAATCCAAAATTTTCTTAACAGTTGAAGTTTAAAATGTGTTTCTCGTTTTTGGCAAATTTAATATCAGTTCTCATGATCTCAATGTAACTTTTTTGCAGTCAATAATTTCTCACTTGCCTACTTGCCTACTTGAACTATAGACATTGACATTTTTAGGTGTTTTTGGGAGTTACAATTGTGATTTTTAAGATTGGATTTAAGAAGCTTTGTGTTTTTCAGTTTAAAGGTTGTTTTCTCACGCTTTCGTAGGTCGAGCTTGAAACCTATTTCAATTTCAATTTTTTGGCCTCCACCGATGAGTTCTATGACTTATTTTTTGGTTCCAGTTTTGTATCATGTTTCATGTTTTGTTATTTACATATTTTCATACCTAGGCCTTCAATATGCTTACGGTTATGCAGCACTAAAAACTCTCTCTATGGGGTCTTTTGGAGACAGTCATTTGAACCTTTAAATTTTTTGAAGGGAAAAGATGAGTCGAATTAACATTTACAAATTTACAATTTTATGGGAATTTTCGAGCGTTGTAATTCAGTCGCACGTAAAAATGACTCTTACTATCGTTTACAATTTTTTGCGGGCTATGGTTGTACGCCTCAAGTAAATCGTTTTTGGTGGTGGATTCCCACTGACAATTTCGCTGTACAATTCATATTTTTGCAACGGTGGACAATATTCAGAATACTCGTGTTTTTGATTGAGCGTTTTGACGTATTCGTAGCTTCATGAGCACAGAAATCTTAGTTGTCATTTTTTGGTGTCAGGCACAAATTGCCTTTTTTACCTTAATCTTTCACATTTTTCGAGTTTCATGTTTCATGACAACTCATATTTTTGTTCCTTTTTGGCCCTCATAATTGTGGAACTAATTCTTATTGTTGCTTACTCATTTCTTAATTTCCTATTTTTGCTTTTGAATTTGCCGATCCTTGATAAACACCTCCCGATAGCGTCACAACCCTTAGTTTCCCTTTCCCTCTCCCGAACTGTATTTGCACATCGGTCAACAGTAGTACATACGCCCCTCAAAACCCTCTGAATTAACATTTGCATTGTGGGAATATGAGACCGTTTCTGTCATTGTGCTCTCGTCGTCGTCGTCGCCAGCGGCGGCTGCGTCCACTCCAGAGCTTCAAAGCCCCCAAGCGCGATGGTAGTCCCCCCACCGACGTCGATAGCATCAGATTACGTGTCGTTCTCGTTAACTGTACATCCCCCATTTCCCCCTCATCGACGTGTCCCTAATTCGAATCTCATTTTCAACACGCGGTGGTCGCCGTCTTTTTCCAGAGTCGATGACCCTGTTATCCTGTTAGTTTATGACTCGTCGGGCTATCAAGAGCGCCTCGCGCGTTCACGGTCAATTCTCACCCCGTTTTTAGACCGTTTTGGAGGGCGTTTTGGACGGGTTTCGCCACGTTTATGGCTTCGTGTAAACTTTTATGGCTTAAACGAGCGAATTTATCTTATTCCCATGAATCCCTAAACGTCTTGTCACATGTTCCCATGTCCTTTGTGCTTGTTTTCCTTCCGCAAGTGGCTATTTTCGACTTTTAGTCGCGCTTCTTGTTTACCAAAGCCAGGATTTCAAAATTCTTGGGACGTTAAACAAGGGATTAGTGGCGTCAGCTGGCTTTAGCTGCTTGGAGAATGCCAGAAATGGGGACTGGAAGATCTGGGAGTCCGGATTCCAGAAAGTGGGGGTTTCCTTAAGATCCCAAACGAGTTCCATCCAAACATCTTCATCATTCGATTAGATGATTAATTGAATCTTTCCTATCGTAAACGTGATCAATCATTTCGACAGAGATTGGGCGATAACCCTTGTTTTTGGGGTCCTTAGGGCGCTTTTCAGTTTTCTCAAATTTCGGGTTTGTGGCAGGTGATCGATCATAATCAATATGAGAGTCTGCTGAGGGCCGAGATTCTTGAAAAACTCGATTTCCTCATCCCAGCAGATCCGTTCCGATCCATTGTTGACTGTCCAGAATTCGGGAATCTCCTGCTTTTTCCATCCCGGGCTGGATTCCTATTGGATCTGAAAATCGACGACCATCCCAAAACCCACTCAAAGTCAATAAACCTAAACAAACAAAATCCTCCACCGCGACCACCCCAAACACACCAATTTTCACGCCTTTTCCTCCCCAGCCGTGAGCCCCTAAGCACAACAATAGACTGACCTCATCCCTCCCTCGTAGGCCGTTAATGGTTCTCCCTTTCCCGGCACATTTACCTTCGCCTGTTAATTATTCATTCATGAAACCCAGCCTCCTCCTCCCCCAAACGAAGGACCCCCAATTTACCCCGATTCGTCACGCTGAGGATCGCGCCGTTTCGTTCTCCTGTTTGCCGATCGACTGCGCGCGACATTGCGGTTACGTGTGCAGGCGACAGGTGTGCGCGTCTTGCTTAGGAAGAGGAGGTTTTCTTTGTTTAGGAGTCAGTTTATGCCTCATTGGGATTGGATTTTTGGGATCTGGGTTGGGCTGGGATCGTAGGAGAGTTGATGGCACAGTAGCCAGAATCCCAAGGATTCACAGTTTCTTTAGGCCGTTTTCCGCCACCAAGTCCGTCTCCCCCGTTGGAATCGGTTTATCGATCGTTGTTTTTGTGTGCAGGCGAGAGCTCGGCGAGTCGCGGTGGTCGTCGCAAGGCGACGTCGCTCGCGCCGGGGCTGGAAACGAGTGCGCTCCTCTGCGGTCGTGGTTAGGCGAGGACGTCGCGCCGCCGCCGCCGCTGCCACGCGTCGACAGTGCCTCTCGCTCGACGGCCTCCGCCTCTCGCTCGCCCCGGCGGAAACTTGCAGCTTCCCGCATCTCCCCCGCGAAGGGCGTAAAATGGCCCCCGGAACGAGCGTCGTCGCGTTTTAGGAAATTCTCTCTGGAAACACGCCGTCTGTGGCTTCAGATTGCTTCTGATTATATTCCGTACGCGCGTGGCAATTTTTGCAAACCGACGAACGACGAAATCGACGCGTTTTCGCAGCTTGCACACGGCAGATGCAACAGCTGTGCGTAATTAGCCAGGGAAAGCGGCTTGTGTTTGCTTCGTTGGTCAGTCGCTTTTTCGGATCACTTTTGTCTCATTATTGTCGGGATTCGCGCGGTCAGTTGCGGAAGAATCTCGTGCGCTTGGGCGCGTTTTGTGGATTTGTGGGTCGCGTCTAAAATCAGCTTTTTGTGTCGCATTTTGTCTCCTCTGCGGTCGCTTGTCTGGCTTCTTATTGTCACGTTTTTGTGTCCAGTTTGCGGTTGGCAATTGCGGTCTAAGTGGCTCATTTTGTCTTGGTCTAAATTGCTCGAAATCTGGCGGAAATGCGGCGCTTTTTTGTGATTTTTTTTCATGGCTAGACATGTCTAAAAGGTCACTTTTTCAATGCGCCTAGTTTCAACGAAATTGTGTCACAAACAGCGGCGCGGTTTTATGATTTTTCCGTGTCTAGACACGTCTAAAATGACGCTTTTTTCGTTCGTCTAATTTGGGCTAAAAACTGTCTAAAACCGCAGCGCGATTTCGTGATTTTTCCGTGTCTAGTCACATTTTCAGTGCGCCTATTTTCAGCCAGTTTGTCTAAAACAGCGGCGCGATTTCGCGATTTTTTGTGTCTAGACACCGTCCTGTCTAGATCGATTTTCGTTTCCCTTTTGCGCATTTTCAGACACCAAATTTGCTGTCTTTATTTCAGGCGGATCAAATGTTTCGACCGCGTCTTTTTCAGACATATCTCGTGTCTAAACCGCGATTTTCCTCCCATTTTTGTCTCAAATTAACCAACTCCTATTTTCAGCTTTTCAATATTTGCAGCTCCTTTCAAGTCCCCAAGCCCGCTGATTCGAAAATCGCGATTTTGTTCCACGCTTTCATCACGAATTGATGACTCACGTTTACGGCTACCCACGCGCTTCAGCGCTCCTATGGCTGCGTCCATTATATGCTGTGTTTGTCTTCGTTATTAGCTCTAGATGGACCTTTGTTGTGATGGTGTGACGAGACCACGTTGTCATGGTTACACGAATGCGCGCTGGACTCCTCGTGGGCCATTAGCCATTTGCGTTCGCACTGCGCGTGCCGCCTGCTTTGACGCCTTTGACGGGACTAATTCATTGATTTGTGGGGCGAACATTTGTGTTTTTGAGGAATTTCAGACATTTCGTGAGATGTCTAAAATTAGGTTTTTCGTGTCTCTTTTGAGAAACTTTTATGTGTCTAATCTGGTCCACGACCGGTCCATTTTCATGAGAATCGAGGAATGATGCTTACGTGAATTTGATGTGTCTCAAAATTTGAATCGAACCTTCGCGTGTCTAGGCTAATTTCACATGCAAATTCAGACATTTAATGTCTCATTTTTTCAGCCGTAAAATCGAGGAATTCGGCAGGATGACCGGACTCTCCCAAGAGGACATCATCGAGAACACGAGGACAGTGCTGCAGGGCCTCGATGCCCTGCGTGAAGAGCACGTAACGATTCAGCAGAGCCTCGAGCTCAATAAAGAAACGCTGACCGACGATGAGCAGTCGCTCAACAACGAGAAGCTAGGGATCATCACGAAGAACATGGACACTCTAACCTTGGCGATAGATGAAGCCCAGGTAAGCTTTTGAATCTTTAAGAACTCGCTAATTTGTGAATATTTACAGGTGATGATGCAACTAGCGCATCACATGCAGAATGTCGAAGCCGACAAACAGAAACTGAAGGCTCAAGTCAGAAGATTGTGTCAAGAAAACGCGTGGCTCAGGGACGAGCTGAACTCGACCCAGCAGAAGCTGCAGCAAAGCGAACAGAAGGTCGCGCAGCTTGAAGAGGAGAACAAGCACCTCTCCTTCATGAACTCAGTAAAGGCGCTCGACTCGGACCGAGGGGTAAGTAGAGGCTTTTTGGGATTTCTGAAGCTGTAACCAAAACTTGATTATAGGAAGAAGAAGGCAAGACCTCCGAGCCCGTGGAACCAAGAATCATCAGCAACAACACCCTCCAAGAACTCGGATTTGGCCCAGACGACGAAGACGACGCAGCGAACAGTCAATTCATCCAGCCCACACCCGCCAGCACGATGGCCGCCAGCGCCAACGCCGGCTACGAGATCCCAGCCCGGCTTCGAACACTTCACAACCTCGTATGGGCGGCGTATCACTCGGTCAGATTCGAATTTACGTTATTTAGGTTATCCAGTACGCTTCTCAGAGTCGGTACGAAGTGGCTGTGCCACTTTGCAAACAAGCGCTCGAGGATTTGGAGAAGACCAGCGGCCACGATCATCCCGATGTGGCCACGATGCTGAACATCCTAGCGCTGGTCTACAGGGATCAGAACAAGTACAAGGAGGCCGCGAATCTGCTGAACGAAGCTCTGGCTATCCGCGAAAAGTGCCTGGGAGAGAACCACCCGGCCGTAGCCGCAACACTCAACAACCTGGCCGTATTATACGGCAAACGCGGCAAGTACAAGGACGCCGAACCGCTGTGCAAGAGGGCCTTGGAGATCCGCATAAAGGTAAACTTTATCCACGTTGATAGATCTAAGATTCATATTCCTGAATTCAGGTCCTTGGCGAAGACCACCCGGACGTGGCGAAACAGCTGAACAACCTCGCGCTCCTCTGCCAGAACCAAGGAAAGTACGACGAAGTAGAACAGTACTACTCCAGAGCGCTCCAGATCTACGAATCCCGTCTAGGACCCGATGACCCGAACGTCGCGAAGACGAAGAACAACCTCTCCTCAGCATACCTGAAGCAAGGCAAATACAAGGTAGGCACTTTGGCTTCATTAAATCAATAGCTAAACGTATCATTTCTATGCCAGGGGAACCTTGATCGCGTCTGCCCATGCAAGAAGGGCGACGTTTCAGTAGCCTATAATGTTTTATCCGACTCGTTGTATATAGCGTAGGCGACGCCGCTCAGCAGCTTTGCTCTTTGTACATTTTAACTTTGACGTAGATTTTAATAAACAGGTCGATTGGAGGATTGGAGGACGGACGGACGTGACGTGACGAGAGGAGACGATGCAGGATGGTTGGGGTCTAGACGGTTCGAGTCTAGACTTGGATTTTCGTCTGCTGAGGATCGTACGGATGTGGACGGCGTTGACTACTCGCGCGCTTGCTTGCGCTTGCGTCTAGCTTGCTGCTCATTTTGATCGCTAAGGTCGAGTGGACCGGTCGTGCCTCGGCTGAGTTTCCATCCAGACCAGCGCTAGACGCCCCTCCGCTTGTCTAGACAACCGAACCTTGCTTCCGCTGTCTAGCTGCGCTTCCTCCCCGGCTTCCCAACGCAACACGCTACCGTATCCTGTAATGCCGATCTCCTCGTTTTCCAGAAACACCTAGAACGCGCAGATATATACATCTGCCCAACGAAGCAGCAGCTCATTCAGACCTCGTCCATGTCTGAATCGTTTCTGGATGTGGGTAAAAATTGCCGTTTTTCTCGTTTCACAGAGAGAGAAGAAAGCAAGCAGTAGTGCATAAATAACGTTCGTAGATTATGGTTGCGGTTACGGTAGTCCGTCCCCTGGCACTTCGTATTCTATTAACCGCACTCTTGCGAGCTTCATCACACCATAATTTTGCCATTTTTGGATCAGCGAGAGAGAGGAAAAAGAGGACACGCGTTCTTTGATGTTGCTAATCGGACTGGATTGGAGGGTGTTTTAAATTTGCGGTTCTAACGACCTGAATCTTGGGAATTTAGCCATTTTTAATCTAATCTCAATTCCAGGAAGCCGAGGAGATCTACAAGCAAATCCTGACCCGAGCGCACGAGCGAGCATTCGGACAAATTGACGATGGGAACAAGCCGATATGGCAGATAGCGGAGGACCGGGAAGAAAGGCATCGAACAGGAAACGAGGGCGAATCTTCCCAAGCCTATCAAGAGTACGGTGGCTGGCACAAAGCGGCGAAAGTGGACAGCTCTACGGTAACCACGACACTCAAGAATCTTGGAGCTTTGTACAGACGTCAGGGAAAGTATCAGGCAGCTGATACGCTTGATGACGTCGCACTCAGGGCAAAGAAACAGGTGAGTCTCAGAAATCCGGAGAATCTGTTCCCTTCTGCCTTTTCCCCTGCACCTTCCCCTGCACCTTGCCTCCTCCCTCCCCACTTTTAACACCTTGCTACTAACCTAAAGACCCAGAACCTCTTGAAAACTATGTGTCCAACCCATGAAGCCCAAAAGACCGCTTATCATCAGCTTCCCGCTTCATCCGCTTGTCCCACGCCACCGCCTCCGCCGCCAAATTCCTGAGAAGCGCTAAATCCGCCTTTTCCAGTTCAACCCGGGTCAATCAAACGCCGGCGGCTCCTCGAACGATGACCCGATGATGGCCGGAACCGGGATGACCGATTCGATGACTGCGTCCAGGATGACCACGTCAGTGTCGTCGGGCGGCTTGAAATCTCGCCTCTTCAACGCTCTAGGCATCCAGCAACAGGGTGGCGGCTCGTCGCAGTGATTCCACGAGAGTCCCCGAGACGCTTTTGACTCCAGCAGCGCCATTTCGTGGATCCTCCGCTCACTGTGTACATTGTTATACGTTCTTCTGTTATACGCTTCCGAAGTCTCCGCATTTTGTGATATCTTTGCCTTCGTCAGATTTGAAAGATCAGTTTTATTATTATTTAACGACTTGACAGTTCGAGCTAATAAAGCGAGTTCGTAATGTGCATGCGCCAGCAGCCTCAGCAGCAGCATCTAACCCTCTCCGAGATCACCTTTAGTGGCACCAGAATCCCTTCCGAGATCCTGCTGACGAAGAACGTGTTTCAGAGAGAAGCCACGAGTTCCACAATCACAGAAAGCCAATCTGAGAACCAGATTATGGACAACTGAAGATCTGGGAACGCGACTTTGGGAGAATTACTTGTATGATCTTATGATATTTCGAGCTTATTTATGCGTTATTTATGGATTTTATGGATTGTTACGAATCATGGTAAATGTCATATTTATGGACTTTGTGGGGTTCACATGTTGAATTCAATGGATACGTATTTTTGGGTCGTTTCTGGGTCTTCAGGAAGCGTGAAATCTCGACGCTAGATCCGTTACAGCATCGCTTCGCCTGCACATCCGAGCTGTGCTCTGCTGACCACATCTAGCATTACAGAAATCGATCGATTCGCTGCCCTGAGCGAGTCATCCCGTTCTCTGATAAGCCTTGGCAGCTCGAAACCGATCGCCACGAGGTTATCAGTGTCCCCGCACGATGACTCCAACTCCGGTGCGGCCGTTAGGGCTGCTCTTCGCGTTCTTATCGACGCTCGTAATTGGATTAGATGTTGATCCGAATGGATATGTCATGTTTTGCCCCTGCATGGGACGATTCGGAAACCAGATGGAGCAGTTCTTGGGCGCGATCTCGTTCGCGAGAGGAGTTGGACGGACTCTGGTAAGTTGGGGTGGCTTACAGGTCAGGATTCGTGTCCGGGGAAAGGAATCAAGCGTTCCTGGACCTGCGAATCCTGGACCTGAGCCGAAACAGTTGACCCGGTCGCTAACTTGCCATATTTCAGGTCCTGCCTCCTCTGGTCACCTATCCAGATAACGCCCCAGCCGCCGTCATGGTCGACTTCGAGTTCTACTTCCAAGTCGCGCCTCTCCAGAAATACCACAAGGTAATCACCATGCGCCAATTCATGCGGGACATCGCTCCGATTGTCTGGCCTAAGGACAGTCGTAAAGGTAGGCTTGTGGTCCCCCTAAGCTCCCAAAACCTCGATTTCAGTCTTCTGCTGGAACCCTCGCAAGAGCATCTTTGACGAATCTCTCGCTCCCAGCTGCAACGCCAAAGAAGGAAACCCGTTCGGGCCGTTCTGGGACCACAACAAGATTGAATTCGTCGGAGATGAGTACTTCGGCCAGAAGATCGCTGGCGGCTACGACTTGGCGGTGAATGGAACCAAGGCGGCTTGGCGGCAGTTGTATCCAGGAGACCTGTTCCCGGTTTTGGCATTCTCGTCGGCTCCGGCGCTGTTCCCGGCGAAGAAGTCGGACAGGGATATTCAGAGATACTTCAAGTGGACAAGCCGGTTCACCCAGAAGGCAAAGGAGTTCATCAAGGAAGAGCTGCCGAGGCCCAGTATCGGAATCCATCTTAGGAACAACATTGACTGGGTACGTTTCAAGCATCGCCTCACCTTGATGATCATGTGATTCAAGGACAACGTGTGCAACAACCTCAAAATGGGACCCCAGAAGCAGAACATCTTCGCCTCCGGCCAATGCATTGGCTGGTACGCCGAGAAGGGAGAACTGACCTACGACATGTGCCAGCCCTCTGAGGAGATCATCCTCCAAACTGTGAGTCCCAATTCCCCACTTTGCATATTCATGAACTTTGATTTCCAGGTCGAAGACAAAGTCAACGCAATCGGAGCCAAGAGCATCTTCGTAGCCAGCGACAAGGACCACATGATTCCGGAACTCACCGACCGCCTGAAGCCTCTGGGAGTCGTTGTGAAGCGGCTGGAACCTGATGACCCTCACGTGTCCTTGGCCATCCTGCAACGAGTCGATCACTTTATTGGAAACTGCGTCTCCACGTTCAGTTCTTTTGTGGTCAGGCACAGGGAATTTGCGACGGATTCCAGCTTCCGGGACTCGTCATTCTTTGGCTACACTCCGCCGAGCAGGAAGAGGAAGATTGAGCTGTGAGGTGAGGATTAGGAAATGGCATTTTCACTTGTTTTTGTTGGTTTAATAAATGTTGTGAAATGAGGCTAAGGATTGAAGGGGGTCCGTGCAATATGGGAGATTCGGGACAACAGAGCGTGATGGGTTACGGTAGATTGGGAGTACTGAGGAGCGACCGGTTCGGCTCTTTAGATTCGGCCAGAATGAGCGGAAGCGACGTACACTTGATTCTGGATGTTTCCAGACTGTCCGAATGGTCTACAGTGTGTATCAAAAAAAAGGGATCCGCCAGACAGGAGCCGGCACCCGTCGTCTGGGAACTGGAGGATGTCTGAAACCAGTCATTTCAAGCGGTCGCGCCGAGAACGACCGGTCGGTTTCCCATACAAATAACGCCAAATCCGACCGGTCGTTTTCTCCTCGGCCGCTTAAAATGGTTGGTTTGAAAAATGGTTAAAAGGTTGGTTTGTTTGGAACTGGAGGATGTCTGAAAGGAGAAAACGACCGGTCGGATTTGGCGTTATTTGTATGGGAAACCGAC
>KN166984.1:19477-30837 GCA_000757745.1 Steinernema scapterisci | reverse complement strand
GGGTGCCGGCTCCTGTCTGGCGGATCCCTTTTTTTTTGATACACACTGTATCAGACACATCCATATCTAGCGGTGACTGGATCTCGGCCAGTCATTCAACCCGCTGAACTGATCGCTGTCCGGTCGCGTCCAGGCCATTACCGCTAATCCGGAAGCAGCCGATTCCACGTTCGAGATTCAGCCGGAATGACCGAAAACCGCGTCTCCAAACTTTCTTTTGAGTGTCTACAAACTGACTTAATGGTGTATCAGACACGACCTTGTCTGGCCGCGGCCATCATTCCACTTGCTGATTTGGCACCAGCTCGGTCGGGCCAGATTTGATTATGGGTGTGTACGGACTGTCCGAATGGTCTGCCAGACACGTCTACGTCTAGCAGTGGCTGTTCGAACCCCGGTCAGTCATTCTACCCACTGAACTGATCTGTGCCCGGTCGCGTCCAGGCCATCACCGCCAATCCCAAGCCGAAAGCGCCCAAGCCTACGGACTGCCCGAATGGTCTGTCAGACGCGTCCTTGCCTGGCGGTGGCTGTTTGACGGTGGCTGGCGGTGGCTCGGCCATTCATTCCACCCGTTGGTTTGGCGCCAGCTCGGTCGGGCCTTGTTGCCAGCTGTCCCACGCTGCCTCCTCCCCAATTCCGCGTCAGATCTACCTTTTCCTGATCATCCCGAGCCAGGCAAACGCTAGCAGCTTGACGAATGGATCTCCAACGGTCGGCGTTCGGATAAACAACGCAATCGCTTCGACGTCCTTTTGGCAGCTTCAAATTGATCCATTTCCACGTTTCAGGCAGAAGCAAGATCTTAGCTTACCGCTATGATGATTCCAAGCCCGATTCCAGCATTATTGCCCGCTTATTAGCCGTTTGGATGACCGCCTATCGATCATGTTTTCAAAATTGGCGCCCGATTTCCGAACGTGTGAGCAGATCCATGTGAGAACCCCAGTCATCGTCACCCCGGCTCGTCGCTCTTCCTGCTGACCGCGACCATCGCTCTCGGCTTCGATTATTCCGAACCTGTTTGCCGATCACCACCCATGGAATTTGTGTGCTACGAATTCGCCGATAGCGTCGCTGCCCATCTCTCCAATCCGCTCCTACTCCGAAATCTGTCCTCCCTCGTTTGGAGCAACGCCGCCCAACTCCAATACGACTATCGTGGGAATGCCGAGCTTTCTGTCCTGCTCCCGACCGATCCCAAGGATTTCTTGCAAGCTTTCGGTGAGCGTTCTTTCCTTAAGGACCGCAGGAACAAGAATAACCCCGTGGAGGCGAGGATCTGGGCCTGGAAGAAGCGGCAACTGCTGGGTCTCTCATTAGATCGAATCGCGATCCATGGGAAGCAGGAGGAGAAGACTGAATCGAAGTGGCAGTATTCCAATGTGGCTAAGGCTGACATTCTGAGATATCTGGATATTCCTCGCCGAGAATGGGGCTTCCCGAGCAATCTGGAAATCGCCAATATTCACGACGACCACGTCTACGCGGACGAAATATTTCCAAGGCTCCCTGTCGACTTCCAGATCTACAACTTTATCAACGTCCACGGCCAGAATGACGCCTTCGTCGGATTCCTCCAAAAGCTGTCCGAATCTCCGATGAAGAACCTCAAGATCAACTTCACAAGCTGCAGCTTGACCCGGGCAGCCACGGACGCCATCGTCCACCTTCTGCGACCCAACTTCCAAACAACGATCCAGTTCAAGGACCAGAATCTCGACTTCTTCGGCGAAACCTACGTGAATCTCCTCTACGCTGTTTGGTATCATGAACCCAACGTCCACGCCGTCATACGACTCCACAAGATCGATCGAGATGTGGCCCAGATCCTGGTGAATGTGCCCTGGAATCGACAGCCGCATCCCAAAGAAGGAGCGAGATCTAAGCGGCTTTCTGTGGTTGAAGCTTATCATTTCCCGGCAAGTCAGAGGAAGTCGCTAGTTGTGATCAAGTTTGGATGAATGTGATGTATTTATGAGTGCTGTAAATAAACGATTCCGGGTCTGAAACAACATTTATTCCAGCAACAACAAAGCAAATAGACTGCCAAAAATAGTTGTTCCTGGCCTGCACCCAGTTTCGTGTAGTTTCGGACAGTTCCCATATGCACTCCGTCTGAACACGCTCAGGCGATGTCATCAGACAACGCAACTGGTCGATCGATTCCTTATCTCGTTTGGATTTTCAATTCTGCGGCTTTCGATTTTGCACTTCAGCCTCTAGAAGAGGGCGGATGGAGATCTGAACTGACTGCATTATGTGCACTTTGCTTCTTCTGACGCTGTGCACACCTTGCTTTGCTGTTCCCCTGTATTTAGCTTTTCCATACTTTGACTTAACATGACTTTCGAAATGACTTTAGAAATGGGCGAAATCGAGTTTAACTATTGGGACGATCATCCCAAGACCGCGGAATTCGGCGCCTTTAAATGGTAGGCGAGAAATCCTAAATTCGTTTCACCGATTGTTTTAGGCGCCTTTCAAAGACCCAACAATGCGATGATGCTGCAATTGGGTGCATATGTTTTACTTTGAGCTGCGAACCCGAGAACAAGAGCCAAACATTGCTATGGAGCTGCGCGTCGAAAGGATCGATTGAGGCAGAAGGCTGTACCGAGTAAGATGTCATAGATTCCGTGAAGGCTGCTACAAGGTGCTTATTTCAGTCCGGAAGATTGGGAACACAAGTTCGACGAAAAGAACTCGGACAAGCACCTTTGCGTGGATGCGGATGAAGAACGCGAATGGACCCTTTCTATTGAAATCCTCAAGTTGGGAAAATTTTATGTTTGTAACAAAATTATATGTTTTTAGACCGATTTTAATCGACCTTTCTGATCCGAAGAATTCGCTCATCAAGGACGAATCGGATTCAGTCAAGGTCAAAGTCGATGAAGAAGATCTCTGGCTTTCCAAAAAGGTAGAGAATCCAGTTTTGTCCGATGTCATCACATCAGCGCCAAACGACATCTGCGCCAACGACAAATGCGCTGATCGGTTTTCATTGTTCTTTGGGTTGTAGAACTGTTTTAACCAGGTTCTAAAAGTGTCGCCCTAAGCCTGGAACTGTCGTACCAGGCCTACACACTCCTTCTGCAGGCGCCTCCGGCGCGGGGAAAATAGGCTAACGCATAGATAAGCATATAGGTAAGCCTGTTTGCAATAGGTAAGCCTGTTTGCAGGTCGAAGACTGAGCGCATTGCGAAGCCTGCAGTTCACAGCGCCTTCGGCGCTTCAGAAACTAGGCAGTCGTCTGCGGTAGCTCCTAACCCTAAACCTTGCAGCAAGTGTCGCTTTCTAGTACTATCCCCGCTGTTTGAAATGTGGTCTGTTCGCAGGTCGAAGCCTGTTTGAAATGCAAAGCCTTGACATTGATAGCGCCTTTGGAGCTCAAAAACTAGGCGTAAGCACAAGCTAATTGGCGCTGATGTCGTTTAGCGCATTTGTCGCCGGCGCTGATGTCGTTTGGGGCTGATGTCGTTGGCGCTCTTGATTTTTGGCGCTGATGTCGGTACACCCCGTCCTGAAAAGTCCAGTGTTCTAAACCATGTTCCTGTTTCCAGGTGCTCAGCTCCAAATCTCAATTCTTCGACGCCTTCTTCAATCGGGACTTTAAGGAGAAGGCCACGAACACCTACGAATTGGACGGAGTCAAGATCGACGAGTTTATCGACTTTCTTGGCCACGTTCATAAAGTTGGTTTCAGTGTCGGAAGTACGTTTACTATCCGTTTTGCCAGAATTCCTCTCTGCCGTATTTAGAGCACAACGTCGCGTTCCTCATGAAGCTCGCGGACAAATTCCAATGCAAGTCAATCATGGACAAATGCGAAGAACACCTCCGAACCGACGGGGAACTGGACGCCTCACATCAGTATTATCTGGAGGAGAAGATTGGACTTGCCGACAAGTTCAAGAAACATCATGTCCTGGCTAGATTGATCGATCAATTGGATATGGAAGACATGAAGACTTTGTTCTGGCGTGTTTTGGTTGAATGCGGATGGGAGCTTTCTGAAACCGCGAAGCGTATGGTGCAACTCAAAAAGGCTACTTTGGTTTAGTTCCGTTGCTTGTTATTATGTTTTGTTGACCTGCATAAATGTTGTTATGGAACTTTATTTCGTAGAAGACGACTCCGGCGGAAAACAAAACTGAGCTTTCTTAATTGCCTAGAAAACTTGATTCAGAGAGAACGAGCGGGGAATTTTTTGGTTACCACCTGAAGGCGCCCCTTTTCGCGGTAAGAGGAGTACAGTCGCGAAGATCAACTTCGATGACACCTGTGTTAGTCATTCCTGAAAGATGGATAAGAATCACAACGAGAGAACTCGAAAGAAAAAAGCGAAAAGGCAACACGGTATGCGCAGCGCCACAAAGCACACAATATCCTGTCAAATCTTGCTCTGGATTCCAGCGATAAGCAAAGGCGGCAAAATTCGAAAATCAAAGGAATGAGAAGTTCATAAATTCCGTCTTATGTTGGAATCATTCGCTTTCACAGCTACGACGAACCGTGAATGGATGCATTTCGCAACGAACAGATGGAATGGAACTGAAAAAAACATTTATTCCACAAACAAAGTGGATGAATTTGTCGATCTTCACTTCGAACAATTCGTAGGTGTTCGTGGCTTTCTCCCTACATTCCCGGTTAAAGAATGCGTCGAAAAAGGGGGAATTCGAACTAAGAACCTGGAAAGAGAGTTATGGTTTCAGTCCGCATCGCCATCATCTTACCTGGTTTGAGAGCCACAGATCCTCACCGTCCACCTTGACCTTCATTGCGTCCGAATCGTCCTTGATTAACGCATTCTTCGGATTCGAAAAATCAACGAGAACCGGCCTAAATACACAAAAAAGGATAAATCTAAACACAATTCTTTGGTGCCCTACTCATTGATATTGAAACGTACACTCGTACCCATTTCGTTACCAAATCGTGTGCCGAAGTGCTTATCTGGGTTCTTCTCATTGAACTTGTGTTCCCAATTATTGGTAGAGCTTAAATAAACACTTTTAACAGCTTGCGGAAAGTCTGTGAAAGCTTACTACTCAGCGTGTCCGACCTCTTTGCACAGAATCCTACCTCTCACCTCGCAGCTCCAGAGGACAGTTCGGCTGTTCTTCGTGGGTTCGCAGTTCAAGACGAAACAGGTTTGCTCTCTGCTATCAAGATGACACACAGGTGTCGTTAAAAAACGCCTAGAAAACTTGATTAGAGAAAACAAACGGGATATTTTGTGCCTACCATTTGAAAGCACCCCTTTCGACAGTTAGAGGCAAATCGTCCCGAAGATCAACCTCAATGACTTTTGAAGGATCTATCGGACGAGCGATTCTTGTGATACTGGTGCTAGCCATTCCTGAAAGAGGGATAAGTATGATAATGAGTCATAAATCAAAGAGAAAGTGCGCAAAATCCACAATTTAAAGAACATCCAGCGTCAACGCACACTAAAGTTAGGCTGAAGCCCAGCGACAGGCGAAGACGAAAGCGGCAGAATTCAAAAATTGAACGAACGAGAGATTCATGAATTCGTTGCAGGACGCATTTCGGAATCATTCGCTTTCACAACTACGACGAGCCGTGAGTGTTTGACCTGGAAACAACTGCCCATCAAGACATCACAAACGAGTGAATTAAACCAAACGTTGTACGCGGTTTCGTCGGAGAGCTTCCATCCGCACTCTGCCATAACACGCTCAGGCAGAGTCCATTGCGTTCGTGGATCAACTCCTTCAGGGTCCGATGCAGCTTGTACATGTCCGCGAGTGCAATCTTTCTCTCGTAGGACACCTCATGCCGGACTTGCAGGAATATTCATCCGCCAGCTACATGAGGAAAACGACGTTGTTCTCTACAATGGTTATCAGTGAACAATATCAAAAGGAGTCAAACGTACCTCCAACACTTCGAATTCCATGAATGAAGCCAATGAAGAGGATCAACTCGTCGATGTCAAGTCCATCCAACATGTAGTTTTTCGTGGCCCTTTCTTTGAAGTCCCGACTGAACAATGCGTCAAAGAAGGGAGACTTCGAGCTGAACACCTGGATACAGCAGCACGATACAAGATTAGATCCATTAAATTCCTTACCTGCTTCAAAAGCCAAAGATCCGTCCCATCGACCTTCACCTTCACGGCGTCCAAGTCGTCCTAGATAAGCGAGTTCTTTGGATCTGCACGATCCACGACAACCGGCCTGAAAGTATCTGATAAGGGCAGTACATGGAGAATCAACTAACTCATTGATGTCGAGACAAACAGACCCAGAATGGACCCAGCGGACATCTATCTACACAAAAGTGTTTATCCATGTTCTTCTGGTCGAAGTTGTGCTCCCAATTTGCGGAACCGAAATTATCACTGTTTACAGGAAGCAAAATCAAGGAAATATCTTACCGTTGATTTGTTTCAAACTCTCCATTCGCCGAACAGCTCCTCAGCGAAGTTTGGCTCTAGCTGCCAGCGATCTGGCAGCTCAAATTGAAACATTTGAAGTTGCCATCAGTAGGATCGCATGCTTTCAAAGAGCGCCTAGAACACTTGGTTGGACAAATCAACGAAGTCTCCCGCTTACCACTCAAAAGCTCCAATTTCTGCGGTCTTCGGAAGACCGTTCCGAGCATCAATCTCTACTACCCCGTTGTTGGCCATTCCTGAAAGATGGTCAAGCATTATGATATAAATTGACGACTAAACGCGATCAACAAAGGGTCAGAAGATACACCCTTTCGACCCTTTTCGAGCTCCCAGAAGGAGGCAAAAGCGGCAGAATCCGAACAAACAACCCATTTTAAGAATTCGGGGCAGGACACACCTCAATGGTATTCAGTTCGACAACAGTGACGAGGTATGTACGATCGGTGGATACCAGCACCTCCAGATCCCCCATCTAGTTATAAGCCTTATAACGTCACGTCCAAAAGAACATTTATTCCATAAACAAACTGGTCAACAAGCTCCAACAAATAAAGAAACTAGAAATTCAGACTGTCCAGCTTGAGCTGCACCAATTGCTTCGCAATTTCGGACAGCTCCCATCCGCATTCCATCAGCACACGAAAAGGCAGATTCTTCAGCCTTTGGAGAGTCAGCTGGTCGATCAATCCACCCACAACACGACGAAGCTTGTATTTGTCCGCGAGTCCGATCTTCTCCTCGATGGGGACCTCGTGCAACTTTCTGTTCAAGTGCGACCTCTCCCACTCCGAAAATGCCAGGCCTCCGTCGAATCGCAGGTATTCTTCACACTTGTCCATGGCGGGCTTGCACGAATATTCGTCGGCCAGTTTCATAAGGGCAGCGACGCTGTTTTCTTAACATAGTGATTAGGGAGCGAGGCTAAACGGAGTCAAACGTACTTCCAGCACTTCCGATGTCATGAATGAGACCAATGAAGAGGATGAACTCATCGATCTCGAGTCCATCCAATACGTAGTTGTTCGTGGCCTTTTCTTTGAAGTTCCGGTTGAAAAAGGCGTCGAAAAATGGGGATTTGGAGCTGAGAACCTGGAAACAAAACCATGATTTGATAGGTTAGATTCCCCCTCTTCTCACCTGCTTCGAGAGCCAAAGATCCGTTTCATCCACCTTGAACTTGACTGCATCCGAGTCGCCCTTGATGAGCGAATTGTTCGGATCGGCGAGATCCACGTGAGTCGAGCTAAAGTCAGAGATGAGAGCACATAAAGAAAAGATTCACCAACTCAATAATACGAAGATGAATGATCCCAGTCGATCCGTTGGCAGTGTCCACACAAAAGTGCTTGTCCGAGTTCTTTTGGTCGAACTTGTATTCCCAGTACGGACTGAAATAAGCACTTATTAGCGACGTTCGCTAAATCTTGGACAGCTTACCGAGGACTTTCCCATCCCTCGTCAATCGGCGATCCCTTCGCCGAGCAACTCCACAGCAACGTTCGGCTCTTGTTCGTGGGTTCGCAGTTCAAGGCGAAACAATGACGCGACGTCCAACTTGGAGTGCAATCAAGTGTTTTCGAAGTGCCCCTAAAACAGTTGATTGAGCATCAAAAACAAAGACATTCTTGCTTACCAATTGAAATCGCCGATCTCCGCGGTCTTCGGACGATCTTCAAGAAGATCAAACTTGATGGATCCCGTGATAGCCATTTCTGAAAGATTCACAGTCATGATCACCTGGGAAATCGACGAGAAAACGCGGAAGAACAACAACCACTTCCAGCTAATGAAGCACAACAACCGTGCGAAGCGCCGCCGCCGCCGCCGCCGCCGCCGCCGCCGCCGCCGCCGCCAGTCGTGAAAACTGAAAGCGGCAAAATTCGAAAATCGAACAAACGGCCGATTCATGAATTCGGGGCAGGACGCAGATCGAGATCAATCGCTATGACGAGCCGTGAAGTCGGCTCAGCCTGCCTTGGCACTTAAGCCTATTCATTTGAAGACAAGCATTCCGGCGCCGCCAGCCTATCTTCGTTTTTGGCTCCACGGATATCAGCAACGAGAAACGTTTTGCAAACAACAAACGACTCCGAGCGTCAGAAACCCGTTCAGAATCGAGTTCCGTAGGTGTCCATATAGCTCCAGATCACAAGCTTCCACGTTCCTTCGAAACGGTACTCTTAAACAACGTTTCATGAAGGTTTGCCCAACAAACTGGGCAACAAGCTTTAACAAACGGACCAAAATCAACGAACACATCTGATCTTCCTGAGCTGCACCAAACGCAGCGCGGCTTTGGAAAGCTCCCATCCGCATTTCATCCAAACTCGGTCAGGCAAAGTCATCAATTGCCGGAAATCCAACTTCTCGATAAACTCCTCCAGGATTCGATTTGGCTTGTACCAGTCCGCGAGTCCGATTTTCTCCTCGATGGGGATCTTGTACAACGTGTTCTTCAGCATAAACATCTGCAATAACGCCATGTCCAGACCTTCATCTCTTCAAAGGAATTCTTCGCATTTGGTCATGATATTGATCCGCGAGCTTCATGAGGCAAGCGACGTTGTTCTCTAAATACGATGGTTACGGAAGCTGGCCAACAGAGGGTCAAACCTACCTCTGACACTGAGCCCAACTTCGTGAACGAGGCCGACGAGGTGGAGGAAGTCTTCAACCTTGACTCCGATCAGTTCGTAACTATCTGTGACCTTCTCTTTAAAATCCCGGTTGAAGAATGCTTCGAAGAAGGGAGATTTGGAACTGAGAACCTGAAATGAAGCACACTTCAGGACGACTTTGAGGCACCTTCTTACCTTCTTGGAAAGCCAAAGATCCTCTCCCTCAACCCTAACCTTTACGGCATCAGCATCGTCCTTGATGAGCGGATTTGTTGGATCCGAGAACTCGATGAAAAGCGGCCTGAAACATGCAGATATAGATCGGACACAGTAGAAGCCTAGAATCATACCTTACGCTGGTAACATGAAGGCGCTGAACCGTTTCTCGGGCGGTGTACACATATTCTCCTATGCTCTTCTGGTCAAACGAGCTCTTCCATTTACCACCACCACATTTGAATACTCTTCACTGGCCATCAGATGCAGAATCACAAAGGAAACTAACCTGTCCCAGTCATCAACCTCAAACCTTCCTTCCGCCTCGCAGCTCCACAGCAAAGTGCGACTCTTGTTCGTGGGCTGGCAGGTTAGGATGAAACACTTATCACTGTCGAACGGCTTGTGAATGTTTGGGCGAGGCGCGGTTTCATGCAAACTCCTGGAACAAGCTATGAAAGGTCTGAACATGGAACAGACTCGCTTACCACTCAAAAGCGCCGATTTCAACTCTCTCTGGATGACCCTCCAAGGCATCAATCTCGATTACTCCTGTGTTCTCCATGCCTGAAAGTCAATATGGAGTAAAGCCGCGGCAGGTTAAACAGGCGGCAGCCTCACGAACTCGAAGCAGGAACCATAATCAAGCACCAACAGGCTGAAAACCCTGTTTCTTACGCCATCGCACAAGTAGTTCCAGAACGAGAGAATCACCCCAGGACAAACTCAGGATCCCAAAAACAACATTTATTAGCCCAACAAACTGGTCAACAAGGCATAACAAACAAAGGAACTACAGCATGCTGCTCCTCTTGAGCTGTACATAATGCTGCGCAATCGCGGAAAGCTCCCATCCGCATTCCACCACAACGCGCCACGGCAACGTCTTCAGCCCTCGAGAATCCAACTGGTCGATCAGTCCTGCCAGGGTCATGCGCATCTTGAACTTGTCGGCGAGTCCAATCTTCCTCTCGATGGGCACTTTGTGCAGCGAGTCCTTCAATTGTGACCTCTGGGGCGCCGAAAGGTCCAATCCTCCATCGGTTCGTAGGAATTCTTCACACTTGTTCATGACGGTCTTGCACTGGTATTCGTCGGACAGTTTCAAGAGGAAAGCGACGCTGTTCTCTAAACATGGTCGTTAGGGAACAAGGCCAAAAGGGGTCAAACGTACTTCCAGCACTTCCAATTCCATGAATGAGGCCGATGAAGATGATGAACTCGTCGATGTCGAGTCCATCCAACACGTAGTTGTTCGTGGCCTTTTCTTTGAAGTTCCGGTTGAAGAGAGCGTCGAAAAATGGGGATTTTGAGCTGAGAACCTGGAAACAGCAGTTAGATACATGATTCACGCAGATTTCCCATCTTCTCACCTCCTTCGAAAACCAAACATCCTCTCCATCAACCTTCACCATCACGGCATCCGAGTCGTCCTTGATAAGCGAGTTTTTCGGATTGGAGAGATCCACGATAACCGGCCTAAAAGTAGCTCATAAGGGAAGTATGTACATGAAGAATCCACTGACTCATTGATGTTGAAACGGAGATTCGCGATTCTTACGTAGGGCATCTCCACGCAAATGTGGTTATCCATGTTCTTCTGGTCAAATGTGTGTTCCCAATCCACGGAACTGAAATCATCACTTGCACACAGAGAAAAAACAGGGAAATCTTACCTTGATCCCGTCACAATCACTCCTTTCGACGCGCAGCTCCAAAGCAAAGTTCGGCCCTGACTGCTAGTAGCGGGATGGCAGCTCAAGACGAAACAACTGAAGTTGCTCCGGTTGGGATTGCATCTGACTGCTTTTGAAACGCTCCTAGAACAGTTGATTGAGTCTAATGAACAAAGACATTGTCGCTCACCACTTGAAAGCGCGAATATACGCAATATACGGCGTTGGAAGATCTCCGCGAAGTTCAAATTCGATGGCATTCGCGGGTGTCATTTTTGAACGATCTAGAAGCTAAAGATAAAGAGAGAAGTTGACGGGAAAACAACAAAACAACGTGCAGCGTCAGAGGAAGCAAAGCGCTCGGGATTCAGTCCGTTCAGATCTCCATCCACCCACAGGCCGAAATGCGAAAACAGAGGC
>KN166984.1:5757-19450 GCA_000757745.1 Steinernema scapterisci | reverse complement strand
ATGCGTTGCAGGACTCATTTCTGGGTTCCTCGCTTCCACAGCCACGACAAGCCGTGAACAAAGCGGAATCTCGGCACCAACGACCTCGCCCGGTTTCGTCTCCGTGCATGATGATGGCAAACCTGGACACAAGCCAAAGCTGGGCTTAGAAACAACGTTTATTCGACCAACAAACAGCAAAGGAACTACATCAAACTGGCCTTCTTGGTTAGCATCATATGCTGCGCGGTTTCAGAGAGCTCCCATCCGCATTCCACCAACACACGCCAGCGCAAAGTCTTCAGCCCCTGGAGATCCAACTGGTCGATCAATCTAGCCAGGATACGATGCTTCTTGAACTTGTCCGCGAGTCCAATTTTCTCTTCCAGGTGCCAGTAATGCGCAACGTTCAGACCTTCATCGATGCGGAGGAATTCTTCACTCTTGTACATGATCGACTTGCACTGGTATTCGTCGGCCAGTTTCATGAGGATCGCGACGTTGTGCTCTAAACATATTGGTTGTAGGAACCCGACAAAGATCATCCAACGTACCTCCAATACTCAAGCCAATTTCATGAACGTGGCCGATGAAGTGGATAAACTCGTCGATCTTCACTCCATCCAATTCGTAGGTGTTTGTGACCTTCTCCTTGAAGTCCCGATTGAAGAAGGCGTCGAAGAATTGCGATTTGGAGCTGAGAATCTGAAAACAAGAGCATGCTTCAGGCTTGGATTCACCACTTATATACCGTCTTCGACAGCCAAAGATCCGTTCCATCGACCGTGACCTTCACTGCATCGGCTTCATCCTTGATGAGCGAATTCTTCCGATCCGAAAGATCGATGAAACTGGGCCTGAAAGAATTGAATAAGGCTAAATTCAGGAAAAATTCACTGACTCAACGCTGAAGATACTAACCCGCCTAGCAGCTTCACGTTCCGTGCTCACGCAAAAGTGCTTGTTTGAGTTGGTCTGGTCGAACTTGTGTTCCCAACTTCGATGCGATGGATTCAAGCAACTTCCCGACGCATTACAAGTCCACAGCAAAGTTCGGTTCTTGTTCTTTGGCTCGCAGCTCAAGGCGAAACACTGAAACTCACTCCGAGTAGGATCGCATGCGCGTGTTTTCGAAATGCGCCTAAAACAATTGCTTGATCATGATGAACAAAAGAATCCTCGCTCACCACTTGAAATTGCCAATCTCAGCGGTTTCTGGAGGTCCTTCACAAAGCAAAAACTCGGTGTTACACCAGAAAGCCATTCCTGAAAGATGAAGGACCACATTAGGGAAAGAAGCTAACGACTAAACGCAAAAGAACACGAAAACACGGAATCCAGCGTCGGAGAAAACAAAACGCACCGACTCTCATTGCTTTCATTGGATGCAGATTGCGTACGACGATGCGAAGCTCTCAAAAAACGAACAAACGAACGAGAGCTTCAAGGAATCAGTGCAGGACCCATTAAATACGAGTCGCAGCGCCAGCTTCCCCTGGGTTCCGACTCGAAAGCCTTCCACTCTCCTTAGAACAGCAGCGCATTGGTCCGAAATAACGTTTATTCCATCAAGAACCGGGTCAACAAGACGGAACTAAATCAAACTTGCCTTCTTGATCTGCACCATATACTGAGCGGCTTCTGAAAGATCCCAACCGCAGTCCTTCAGCACACGCCAGGGCAAAGTCTTCAGCCCCTGGAAATCGAGCAGGTCGATCAGCTCTGCCAGTATCCCGCGCATCTTGTACTTGTCAGCGAGTCCAATCTTCGCCTCAATCGTTACCTTGTGTATCATGTCGTCGAAGTGTGCCTTCTGTGCTTCCGTAAGGTTCAAGCCTCTAACAAGCTCTAACAAACAAAGGTTCCAAACCAAACTGTCCTTCTTGACCTCTACCAAGCGCTTCGCGGTATCGGACAGCTCCCATCCGCAACACATCAGTACACGCCAGGACAAAGTCTTCAACTCCTCGAAATCCAACTGGTCGATCAATTCAGCCAGAATCCGACGCATCTTGTATTTGTCGGCGAGTCCAATCTTCTCCTCGATGGGCGTTTTGTGAAACTTTGCAATCGAGTATGACCTCTGGGCCTTCGAAACGTTCAATCCTCCATCCATTCGGAGGTATTCTTCACATTTCTTCATGACGGACTTGCAGGTATATTCGTCGGCCAGTTTCATGAGAAAAGCCACGCTGTTCTCTAAATAATGAGAATAAGGAAATCTGCTTAAAGAAGGTCGAACGCACTTCCAACGCTGAGGCCGACTTCATAGATGTGGCCAATGAAGAGGATGAACTCGTCAATTTCGACTCCAGTCAGCTGATACAAATTTGTGTCCTTTTCCTTGAAATCCCTGTTGAAGAGCGCGTCGAAGAAGGGGGATTTCGAGCTGAGAATCTACAAACAAAGCCTTGATTTCAAACACCTTTAAAGCACGTTTACCTCCTTCGACAGCCAGATATCCGTTTCATCAACCTTGACCTTCACTGCATCCGATTCATCCTTGATGAACGCATTCTTCGGATCCGAAAGATCCACGAAAATCGATCTGAAAACGACATGTCGGAGGGATTCCAATAGGATGCCACTTACTCATTGCTGTCAACACGAAGACGCCAGTTCGTTCCGTGGTCACAGTTCAAGCAAAAGTGCTTCTTCTCGTCGAAGTTGCCTTCCCACGTTTCCGAACTGAAATCAACATTATTTGGCGTAATACGCGGAATCTTACCGGGGGAACCCCACAACCGATCCTTTCGCTGCGCAGTTCCAGAGCAAAGTTGGGCTCTAGTTCTAGGATTCACAGCTCAAAGCGACACACTTCATTTGAACGCGAAAAGGGTCGCATGTTAAGGTTTTCGAAAAGTGCCTAGAACGTTTTATTAGATAGAGCGAAGAGGGGATTTATCGCTTACCACTTGAAGGAACCCATTTCCACGGTCTTTGGGAGACCGCTCAGGATGTCAAACTCGATGACCCCAGTGTTAGCCATTCCTGAAAGATGGATAGGCGTGAGTAATCGAGGACTAAACGCAAAAGTGTAGCTAAAGGAAGCTTCCTAGCGTGTACCGCTTCCAGCAGATAGAGCACAGCCGTGCGGCAGAATTCGAAATTCGTACAAACGACCAATTCATGAATTCGGGGCAGGGCGCAGATCGAGATCAATCCGATTTAAGCGTCGCCAACCTTCCCCGTCAAAATACAGGCGAAACAAGTCCTTCTTCGATCCTCATAGGCGACGCAAGTCCTCCCTTGATCCTCACAGACCTCAGGGAACCGCTAAAAGGCTAGTTCCATAAGCATTCACAGGACTCGAAGACACAGGCATTGAACTTTCCACAGAACTACGTGTCCAAAACAGCATTTATTCCATCAACAAACTGGTCAACAAGAGATCATAAATGGAAAAACTAAACCAAGCTAGCCTTCTTGGTCTGCACCATATGCAGCGCGTTTCCGGAAAGATCCCAACCGCAGTCTTTCAGCACACGCCAGGGCAGCGTCTTCAGCCCCTGGAGATCCAATTGGTCGATCAATCCAGCCACGATCTCGCGCATCTTGTACTTGTCGGCGAGACCGATTTTCTTCTCAATGGGAACTTCGTGTAACCCTCCTTCCATGTACTCCTGCTGTGACTCTGAAAGGTCCAAACCTCCATCGGTTCGGAGGAACTCTTCACACTTGTCCATGACAGACTTGCACTGGTACTCGTCGGCCAGTTTCATGAGAAACGCTACGCTGCTTTCTAAATTTGAGAGTTAGGAAATCTGACTAAATGAACGGCAGACGTACTTCCAACGCTGAGGCCAACTTCATGAATGAGGCCAACGAAGAACAGGAATTCATCGAGCTTGACTTCGATCAATTCGTAGCAGTTCATGACCTTCTCTTTGAAATCTCGGTTGAAGAATGCGTCAAAGAAGGGAGAGTTGGCGCTGAAAACCTGGAATCAAACACACTAGAACAACCCTCAACAACCCTTCATTACCTCCTTCGACAGCCAAACATCCACTCCGTCAACCTTCACCTTCACGGCATCCGACTCGTCCTTGATCAGCGAATTCTTGGAATCCGAAAGATCGATGAGAACAGGCCTAAAACTGCGTATACGAGTGAGTACGAAATAGCCTTCACCAACTCATTGCTTTCGACGCTCATCATCTGATTCTCACGGTTGCTCGATAATACACAAAAGTGCTTTTCCGTGTTCTTCGAGTCGAATTTAAAAGCCAACACTTGAGAACTAAAATAAGCACATCCTAGGCGTCAGTAAAACGGAAATTTAAAGAGTCTTACTGCTTTTTTCGTCCACTCACAACCGCTCCTTTCGCCTCGCAGATCCACAGCAAGGTTCGGCTCTTGTTCGTGGGCTCGCAGCTCAAAGTGAAGCAATCATATTTGGTGCTATACGGAACGCATGCGAGTGTTTTCATGGAGCGCCTAAAGCACTTGATTTGAGAGAATGGGTGGACGCTTTCTCTCTTACCATTTGAAGGCGCCCATTTCCAAGGTCTGTGGACGACCTCCTACAACATCCAGCTCCATAGAGCCTGCGTTCGCCATCCCTGAAAGAAGAGCTCGTAAGAAACTAAGAAATCAACATCGAATCGGCAGGAAAACGCGTAAGGAGAACATCGAACAGAGTGCGCAATATCGAGAGTCCAAAGCCATGAGGGAGAAGCGTGCAGCCAAGCTCTGCTTTCATGCACGCGCCGTCAGTCTTGAGAGGCGAACGCCGAAGGAAAACCGAAAGTAGTAGAATTCGAAAAACGAACGAACGAGGAATGGACGGATTCGGTGCAGACTTCTTCGCACTCCAAAGAGAAGGCAGACGCACTTCGCGTTTAGCCACTTTGGCAACCGTGATAAGCCCTACAGGAAAGGCCATTCCGGCAACGCCAGCCACTCCCCGTTTCTGGCCCCAAAGCAATCGATTCGATTCTAAACCTAGTCGCCAATGGAGGCAGAAATAAGCACAAAACACCAGCTAGGAAAACAACGTTTATTCAATCTAACAACTGCTCAACAAGTCTTACCAAGAAAAGAAACTATTGGCCAAACTCGTCCTCTTGACCAATAACAAACGTTGCGCGTTCGCGGAAAGCTCCCATCCGCATTCCATCAGCACGCGCCAAGGCAAGGTCTTCAGTCCCTGTTGGCCCATTTGGTCGATCAGTCCAGCGAGGATCCGGTGCAGATTGTACTTGTCGGCGAGTCCAATCTTCTCCTCGATGGATATCTTGTTTAGACGCTCTTCACTGAACCACCTCTCGATTCTCGAAAGGCCCAATCCTCCATCGGTCCGGAGGAACTTTTCGCACTTGTCCATGACGTTCCTGCATTGGTATTCGTAGGCCAGTTTGATCAGGAACGCGACGTTGTTCTCTAAATATGGGAATTAGGAGATCGAGCTAAAGGAGAGTCAAACGTACTTTCAACGCTGAAGCCGATTTCATGGACGTGGCCAAGAAAATGGATGAATTCGTCGATCTTGGTCCCGGCCAGTTCGTAGGAATCCGAGGCCTTTTCTTTGGAGTGCTGGTTGAATAGCGCTTCGAAGTAGGGAGATTCGTATCTGAGTACCTGGAACCAGAATTCAAGATTCAGGATACGCACGGCTCAGCCGTTTTCTTACCTCTTTGGAAAGCCAAATATCATGTCGATCGACTTTGACCTTCACTGCGTCGGATTCGTCCTTGATCAGCGTATTTTTCGGATCGGAGAGATCCACGAGAATCGACCTGAAAGCAAGGAATAAGGCCAAATCAAGGAAATTCCCACGAACTCATTGCGGAGGATGTGAACGATGCGATTCACTCTGCACCTCATATCCATAGAAAAACAGATATTCGTGTTATTCGCGTCAAATCTTCGCTCCCATTCGTGTGCACTGAAACAGCACAATTTCATAAGTTTATGGAGATCTGAGAACACTTACTCTCCGCGCAGAACCGCTCCTTTCACCGCGCAACTCCACAGCAACGTTCGGCTTTTGATCGTGGGCTGGCAGCTCAAGGCAAAAACCGATTTGCAAGAATCGCTTTCTGGTGTTTTTGAAGAACTCCTGAAACACGTAAACTGACAAAATGAACACGGAATTCATCGCTTACCACGAGAAGTCGCCCATTTGCACGGTCCGCGAAAGACCTCCTACGACATCCAACTCGATGGATCCTGTGTTCGCCATCTCTGGAAGCATGAATACGCATGAAAACGGCACAAAATTCGGGGAAAATGAGCATCACAAAGCCTAAAAAACGCGGGGATCTCAGCTTGCAGAGAAGGGAAACGGACGCAATTAGGCCATGCCTCTCGAAAAACCTGAATCTGGAAAACCTAACCGCCGAGATTCACGAATTGGGCGCGACGGGCCGTGGCCGGAGGGTAGATTGGGAACCTCGATCTTCCGGTAGCCGCTCCTTAGCGAACCTTTCTGAGCTGGAATGAGCCTGGGCAAACAGAGGACACCAACGACTCTAAGATAACGTTTATTTCATAAGCAAACTGGACAACAACGAACAAGAATTAGTGAATCGGCAGAGCTCCCACATGGTCAGTGCCATCACTGCCAAAGCACATCATCCGAAGCTCCCTCAAGCGCATCGTGTCCTCCGAGAGTTCGCGCTCGTGCGTCCGGTTATACTTCCAGGGCAAAGCCTTCAGCTCTCCATATGACAACGCTTCTATCATTTCCATCAGAAGCGGACGTAGCTTGAACTTCTCAGCGAGGTAAATCTTCGCCACGATTGGGAGCTTGTGCAGCTGTCCTTTGCGCTGAAGATTGAGCCTTTCTTCGACGGGAAGATGAAGACCTCCATCGATTCGGAGGAATTCAACACACTTGTGCATGACGGTCTTACACTGGTATTCGTCGGCCAGCTTCATAAGGAAAGCGACGTTGTTTGCTAAGAACAGAAGTTAGAAACTATGGTCCAAGGGTGTCTAACGTACGTCCAGCACTTCCAAACCCATGAATGAGGCCAATAAAAACGATGAACTCGCCGAGTTTGACTCCATCCAACGCGTAGGAATCCGTTGCCTTCTCTTTGAAGTCCCCGTTGAAGAATGCGTCGAAGAAGGGGGAACGGGAGCTAAGAACCTGCAAGGAAGGCCGGTATAATATGGATAGTTCTGTGAACATCTCACGTCTTTTGAGAGCCAAAGATTAGTCCCGTCGACCTTGACCTTAACGGCATCAGCGCTGCCCTGTATAAGAGAATTCTTTGGATCCGCGAAGTCGACGAAAAGCGACCTAAAAGCTTAAATTTACGAACGATTCTTAGGAATTTCAAAGCATACTCAACGCCGGTGATGCAGACACTCCAAATGGTTCCGTCGCCTGTGTCCATGTAGAATGCGGTGTGGTTTTGGTCAAACGTGTTCTTCCACGCGGCGCTTCTAAAACACTGAATTTTACAAGTGCCACTACGCGCAAAGCTTACTTCGTTCGGAAGTCATAGGTGAAGGTTCCTCGCGCCTCGCACTTCCACAGCGAGGTTCGGCTTTCCATCTTGGGCAGGCAGACTAAGTTGAAGTACCTGCCGTTCGATGGCCGAACGTTTGGACGAGGCTCGGTTGCTTGCAGGCACCTGAACAAATGATAAGAATAGAAAAGGGTGAAATCGCTTACCATTTGAAGGCGCCACATTCTACGGTCCTCAGAAGACCTTCCAGAACATTGAACTCGATGGTTCCTGTGTTAGCCATTCCTGAAATATGTGGAGAAGCATGAGAATGGAAGAGATGAGAGGGAAACGCGAAAGGACAAGTTCGGAAGGACATTCCAGCGTGCAAGCACACCCAGAGGAAGATTCGCTTCCATCAATCTGCCGCCAGTCGTGAAAACCGAAAACGGCAGAATTCGAAAATCGAACAAACGAGATTCACAAGGTCGGTGTAGGACACAATCTGAGTTCGAAGTGCACGAGAACGGCTTCAAAACCACATCGAAAACAGCATTTACTCCATAACCAACAATGTCAATATTAGCAACAATGAGCAACCTAGGGCAAAGCGGCCACATGGTCAGTGCCGTCATAGCCAAAACAGATCATCCTGAGCTCCCTCAAAAGCCGCGAATCCTCGGGCAGCTGAGTTCCATAGGTGGTCATGTACTTCCACGGCAAAGCCTTCAGCTCTCCATAGGACATCGTTTCCAACAGTTTCATGAGGATCTGACGCAACTTGTACTTCTCAGCGAGATGAATCTTTGCCACGACTGGGAGCTTGTGCAGCTTTCCTTTGCGCTGGAGATTGAGTCTTTCTTCGACGGAGAGGTGGTGGCCCCCATCGATGTGGAGGAATTCGACACACTTGTCCATGATCGACTTGCACTGGTATTTGTCCGCAAGCTTCAAGAGGAAAACGACGTTGTTTGCTAAAAACAGAAGTTAGAAACGATGACCAGAAAGCTTAAAACGTACGTCCAGCGCGTCCGATTCCGTGAATGAGGCCAATGAACACGATGATTTCGTAGAGTCCGACTTCTTCCAACGCGTAGAAATCAGTTGCTTTCTCTTTGAAGTCCCCGTTAAAGAATGCATCGAAGAAGGGAGAACTTGAGCTAAGAACCTGGAAGGAAATGCGGTATAACATACATAATTCTGTGAACATCTTACGTCCTTCGAAAGCCAAAGATCAGTCCCGTCAACCTTGACCTTTACAGCATCTGAGTCGCCCTGGACGAGAGAATTCTTTGGATCCGCGAAGTCGACGAAGAGCGGCCTAAAATGCTCGAAGTCAAGAACAACTAACAAGATCTCAGAATCATACTTAACCCTGGTAATGCAGACACTACTTACGGCTCCGTTGACTGTGTCCACGTAGATTTGGGCATGATTTTGGTCAAACGCGTGCTTCCACGTACCACATCTGAAAAGAGCAGAAATCTCTACATTTTACGACATGCAAGAATCTTACTTTTCTCCAGAGTCATACGTGATGTTTCCTGCAGCCTCACAGTTCCACAGCAAGGTTCCGCTTTCTGTCTTGGGTTTGCACGACAAAGTGAAGCACTTGATATTTGGCTGCTGAACGTTCGGACGAGGTTTTGCTGCTCGCAAAGTCCTATAAACATGATGAAATGATAATGAACGGAATTCATCGTTTACCATTTGAAGACACCGTGTTCCACAGTCTTCTGAAGACCGTTCAGAACACTAAACTCGATGGTTTCTCCGTTAGCCATTCCTGAAAAATGGAGAGGCGTGATAAAGGATGAGATCGGTACGAAAACGTGATAAGGCAACGTCGAATACTAGCAAACTTCAATACAGGGAAAGTCCAGCGTTCAGCACATCCAAAGCAGTCAAGATCCACCTTCATCCAGCCGTGAAAACCGAAAGCGACAAAATTCGAAAATCGAACGAACGAGAGGTCCATGGATTCGGTGCAGGACGCATTCCGCTTTCAATTGCTTTGACGAGGACGCTTCGAAGGTTGTAAGCATAGCGGAAAGCGGCGATAGAGTTCGTTAACAAAGCACATCATCCTAAGCTCTCTCAAATGCATAGAACACATACAGTTCGGCATCTGGCACCAGGAAACAACAGTACGAGGCTTCTTGACTAGGTCGATTATTCCCAAGTACAAACTGTGGCGCTTGGCTTCAGCGATTCTTCCGATGCGCACATCCAGGCGCGCAAGGTCGACCGTCTCGTCAGCAGCGGCTACTGCGTTCTCTCCCTTCTTGGTCTGGTCCTTCTTAGGCTGTTTCTTCTTATTTTTCTCCCTCTCGAACCTTTGGTTGGCTTGGGAGCTGCAACGTGCGATTGGACATCCCTGGCCGGCGGCGCTTCACTTGTCCTCTTGGCGACCTTGATCTGTGGAACTGAGATCACAGCAAATAAAGGTGTATAACGAAAGCTCGAATGACTCACCTTCTGTTTCAAGATCTTCTTGTGCGTTTCGACCTCTTTCTTCAGCATTGCTGACATCCTCCGATTCTAAGTTCTTTGCCGACAAACAGAGCCTTCAAACTGTCTTGACTCTTCAGTCCTCTAGCTTTGGCTCCAAAGCCTTTACAGATAAGAGCAAGCGGAGGTATAGGGAAAACAGAAGACACCAACAGCTACAAGATTAGCCAAAACTGACTCTAGAACAACGTTTATTCCACAAACAGAATGGTCAACATGAAAAACAGCTAAAACTTAGGCCAAGCGTCAACGTGGTCAGTGCCGTCATTGCCAAAGCACATCATCTTGAACTCCCCCAAACGCAGGGTATCCTCCGAGAGCTCGGTTCCATAATCCTCCACATAGGTCCAAGGCAAAGACTTCAACTTTTCATAAGAGAGCGTTCGGAACAGCTTCGTTTGAAGTTCCCGCAACTTGTACTTCTCAGCAAGATGGATCTTCTCCAGGAGTAGAATCTTGCGCTTTTCGTCGCGGTGAAGAGCGAGCCATGAATCGATGGGAACGAACGAACCGTCGCTAATTCGAACGCTCTGGATTAATCGACCCCGGACTTCATCTTCGATCTTCTTGAAGTCAATTTGCTCCGCGATGGACATCTGCTGGAGCAATTTGCGGCTTCTATCGTCCGGTCTTTTCGTGACAAGTTGATGAAGGTCTTCATCAGCTTCGAGGAACTCCACGCATTTGTTCATGATGGCCTTGCACTGGTACTCGTCCGCGAGCTTCATGAGGAAAGTGACGTTGTGTTCTAGGCATAGTAAGGTTAAGAACTCCGCCTGAAGAGCGTTAAACGTACCTCCAACACTTCCGATTCCATGAATATGGCCAATGAACACGATGAACTCATCGATCCTGGCGGCATCCAAAGCGTAGGAATCGGTTACCTTCTCCTTGAAGTCCCGGTTGAAGAGAGCGTCAAAGAAAGGCGATTCGTAGCTGAGAACCTGAAGACAAACTCTTGTTTCCAATCGCCAGAACAGCTTTGTCCTACGTCTTTCGAGAGCCAGAGAGCCGTTCCATTGACCCTCACCTTCACTGCATCAGAATCGTGCTTGATGAGCGAGTTCTTTGGATCCGTGAGCTCGATAAAGCTCGGCCTAAAAGGTGTAGATTTACGCAGAATACCAGAATTGCAATAGCTTACTTAACGCTGGTGATACGAAGACGCTCAATATTCATGCGAGCATTCATTTCAATGGCTTTGTCGGTGTTGACTTGGTCAAACGCGTCCTCCCAATCACAGCGGGAAGGCCGAAGCTGTCCATAGATTCCGAGCTTTCGTCCCTGAATCCCGGAATCTTGTCTCCGTCCGCCGTTCATCTCAAGCTGTCCTTTTGCCTCGCAGCTCCAAAGCAAGGTGCGGCTTCTGTTCTTGGGTTCGCAGGTCAAGGCGAAACGATTTCGGCATTGATGGATGGTAGTTTCCCGCAGACACCTGAAAAGCGTGAAAAAGACGTGAAACTGATTAAAAGACTTACCACGCCAAGGCGCCAAATTCCACGGTCTTTGGAAGACCCTTAAACTCGATCACTCCTGTGTTCATCATACCTGAAAAGCGAACGACGCACTTCAGAAATCCGTCTCGTTACAGGTACAGATGCAAGTAAACGGAGGATCTCAACGTGTAGGTCGTCCACACACCCCCAAAGATGAACCGAAAATAGCATTTATTCCATAAACCATACATTAAACAAGAGACCAGGACTACTCGGACGTACCGTCAACGTAATCAGTTTCGTTCTGGTCAAAGCACGTCATCCTCAGCTCCCACAAACGCCTGGCATCCTTGGAAAGCTCGGCTCCATAAGCCTCCATATAGTTCCAGGGCAGCGGCTTCAATTCCTCGAAGTAAAGCCCTCGGAGCAGCTGCCTCAGGAGATCCCGCAACTTGAACTTCTCGAGAAAAATCGAGAAACACGAAAGGCTCAACGCCAGAAGTACAGTGCAGCCAAGCTCCGCAGCCATCCACCGCCAATCGTGAAAACCGAAGGCGGCAGAATTCGAAAAACGAACGGACGGCTGATTCATGAAGTCGGCGCAGGACACATTTCAGAATTCAAATGGCGGCGTTCCGTGAATGGAAGACGATTCGGGTGCCTGCGTGCATTTGGCGACAAGTGGTGCTAGGCTACACGACAGAAGACAACAAAGAAACTTCGCAAAAATTGGCCTAAAACAGCATTTATTCCATAATCAAAATGGTCAACAAGAGAAACAGCTCTAAAACATAACTATTTAGGCGGACCAGCAACGTAATCATGACCGTCTTTGTCAAAACAGGTCATTCTGATCTCCCACAAACGTCGGGTATCCACGGAAAGCTCGGTTCCATAAGCCATGATGTAGTTCCAGAGCAAAGGCTTCAGCTCATAGTAGAGAAGCGCTTGAAGCAAATCCATCACAAGCTGGCGCATCTTGCACTTCTCAGCAAGATGAATCTTCTCCACAATCGGAATCTTGTGCAGTCTGTCAGTTTGAATGAATTCTATACATTCCTCCATGACAGATCCGCACTCGTACTCGTCCGCAAGTTTCATCACGAACCCTACGTTGTTTTCTGAACATACGGTGGTTAGGAACTCTGACCAAGGGACGTTCAACGTACCTCCAACACTTCCGATTCCATAAATAAGGCCAATGAAGACGATGAACTCGTCGAGTTTGACTCCAGTCAACGCGTAGGAATTCGTGGCCTTCTCCTTGAAGTCCCCGAAGAACAGAGCGTCGAAGAACGGGGATGCGCAGCCGAGAGCCTAGAAGTAACGTCACGATATAGATTGCTTTAAACATATGTTCCTTACGTTCTTGGAGAGCCACAGATCTGTCCCGTCAACCCTGACCTTAACCGCGAATTGTTCTTCCTCGATAAGCGAATTCTTCGGATCCGCGAAATCGACAAGAATTGGCCTAAAACACGCACAGATATACGGAATACTCAAAAACTTGAAAACGCACTTAACGCTATCAACACGCAAAAATCCTTGGCTCTGACTCACTTTCGTTTCCACGTATTTGTCGGTGCTCTTCGGGCCAAAGGTTCCTTTCCACTTAACTCTAAAAATACCACTAACTATCACAAATCCTAAGATTCAGAAGCTTACCCTCCATAATCCGATTTAAGCGTTCCTGTCGCCTTGCAACTCCACAGCAGAGTGGGACTTTTGTTCGCGGGTTGGCAAGTTATCATGAAACCCTTGCCGTTGCACACACGATCCCATCGCAGTTCAGTTTCTCCTAAGGTCCTAAAGAACCGATTAAATATGAAGGATGGGACGTCTTGCTTACCATTTGAAAGCGCCGATTTCCACGGTCTTTGGGAGACCGTTCAGGACATCAAACTCGATGACTCCGGTGTTATCCATCCCTGGAAAAAGAGGCATAATTATGGATGGATTACCCAAGCCAATAAACTCAAATCGGTCGGAAAGTGAAAACCCAGTTGCAAAATTCGAGGGTCGAACGAGTGACAGATCCACGATTTCTGTTCAGGACGCATTTCAAGTTCTCAAGCTTCTCAACCACGACAGCCGTGAATCTCAGCATCCCTGTCGCCTTTTTTCAGCCCCAAAGCACCTGGAAACAACGTTTATTTTAGGCACATAGTGGAAAACAAGCGAAACAACCAGAAAACATTAGCACTCAGAAAAAGCGTCCACACAATCCCTGCCATTGATGGCAAAACACATCAGCCGAAGCTCCCTCAAACGCATAGAATCCGCCGAGAGCTCGGCTCCATATTTCTCCACGTAGTTCCAGGGCAAACCCTTCAACTCTACATAAGACAGCGCTCGGAACAGCTTGAT
>KN166983.1:120498-131496 GCA_000757745.1 Steinernema scapterisci | reverse complement strand
TCACAGAAGCACACGCACGCGGACCCCCTTGCACTCGTTTTTTAGGGTAGAATTGTTAAACACAAATTTTTTGCCGATGGGACACTGGTCGTCGTTTGCTAGTTTTGATTAGGCACATACATATAAGTTAAGTATAATCCAACAAACGATAGCGTCAAAAGCATCTAATAAAGCTGTAAACTTTTATGCAAGAACAAAAAGAGAACTTAGGAGACTTGTAAAATGGCTGTAAAACAGTGTTGCAACACAAGCCTCTTAGATCGTATTCAGCTAACTCATGTAAAAGTTCATAGTTTGTAATGGCCGTCACCGCCTACTTAAATGGGCTGTTTTAAAATCAATTAACACTTTTGAAGCGCTGTGTTTGCGGTTTGGGGTGTGCTGTCAAAAAAAAGCATGGTCAAAATAATTACCGTAGGTCAAATATTTCCAAAAGGCTGTAAGAACATCGTAAACGTAGAATATGAGCATTTACCAGAGTACCACAGGAACGAAGGACATCCGCAAACCCACAAACTCTGACTGTCTCATACACAAGTCACTTTGCCGTCGGCACAACCTCCCGCTAGCATTTCAAACCCAAGCGATCTTATCCTTTCAACAGACACACGTGCACTTGTGCTTATCGCTTACTGAAATCTCAACGTCTCCGTTTTTTATACCAATGTCCCCGTAACCCAGAATCGCTTTGATGGGTATCTTAGCAAGAAAGACGTCTCGTGGTTGCTTAAGTGAAAAGTGCTAGTTTCTGAGCTGATTGTGTGAATTTCTTAGATGTTTCAGATTAAATCTTGGATTTATTGGAATGGCTAGTTTTAGAAACAAAGGTTAAAACCATATTTAGGTTCCGTCATTGATTAGCCATGTTTAGCCATCCTTCTCAGTCTGGGATGCCTATCTCTAATCCTTCTAGTAATCTTGGATTTGAGCGGCAGTGGATACCGGGACTACAATTACTATATTTCTGATAATGTCGCCCGTAAGTTTAGATCTTATTTTAGGCTCTATGTCTTGCTGTTTAGAGGTGGTCCAAGCTCCAGTCCCAATATCAGCGTCGAAGTCGGGTAACGTATCCAGAGAACCTCCCCAGTGCAGGCTCCAAAAGGCGTACCCCTGGGATTCCGAGATCCTTCAGTTTGACAACCCTGACTACAAGCCTCTCTGTATTAGGCTGCAAAAGCAAATTACGGATCTTGTAGATGGGATGGTCGTGCTTAAGGATAAGAAGTTTGTGGGAAAGTGCCAGGCGAGGTGAGTCCAGAAACAGCCATTTGAAAGAGGTCTGAGGGTCAGTTTCTAGGTGCCTGTGGCCCGTTAACGACTTGGAATCTCGTCCAGGACCCTGGGAGGACATCGCCACTTTCCACGCCAAATGTGACGTCGTGGAAGTCAGTTGCGTGTCCAAGGGCGTCCTGTGGAACTCGAAATACAACTTTTTGCATACTCAGGTTGTGGAACGAGAGTGAGTCTTCAAATCTCGGAGCTCCCTAAATCGCTAATTTCAGGGATGACACCAACTACTCCACTCACCCCGAGAACCTGACCGAGATCCCAGGCCGGAAAACGACCACCCACTTCGAGCGTCCCAACGTGTATCTCATCGTCTTCGACTCCACTTCCAGTCCCCAATTCGTCCGTTCCATGTTCAAGACCTACTACTTGATGAAAGAGCGCCACGGAGCCGTCGTGTTCTCCCATCTCAACAAGGTCGGGCCGAACAGCAGACCCAATGCTTGGACTCTTATGCATGGTAAGCCATCTCACGTTTACCATTCTTAGAATCGCAATTTAAGGAAAATCCTACATGGACATCCTAAGCAGCCCCTACTCGAATCCTTTCAAAGCAGACGTCACCTACGAGGAAAGTTGCGACAGGTACATCGACCATGAAGACTGGTGGGGTCACAGGTTCCGGGACCTTGGCTACCACACGATGATGGCCGAAGATTGGGCCTTAGGCGTCATGAACTGGTATGGGTGCAAAGGATTTGGGAAGCCTTCCGCTAAGCACCTTATGAGGTAAGCCAAGACGGGTTTCCGTACCTTTGACGACGATTCTAAATCTTAGGTTTTAGGCCGTTCCAGATGCGCTACGAAGAAGATTCCATCTTCCACCCTATGGAGAAGTTTCTCCTGTCCTGTCGGGAGACCCATCACTATACGACGCTTTACTGGGACCAGTTTCTGTCCGCCTACAAGAACGAGTCCCAGCTCGCGTTTATGTGGAATTCGAATCTGGCCCATGACCATGTTTCTGGACTCTATCATGTGGATAGTCAGTTCTACGAGCTATTCGAGAAGCATGAGGAGAGGGTAAGCTGCTAACCGTTCCTCTTGTATCTGAAGGTCTCCTTGTAGCTCAAGAACTCCTTCGTCTTCATCCAAGGTGACCACGGGCTCAGATACGGCGCTGTTAGGGAGACCACCGCCGGGGAACGAGAGGATAACAACCCATTCCTGATGGTCTCCGTTCCAGAGCGCTTCCGGAACTCTTCAATCATGAATGTTCTCAAGGAGAACGCGGAGAATCTGGTCACTCACTATGACACCTACGCTAGCCTTATCCACCTTTCTGAGGTTCTAAGTTTCTGCGCATCCCGTCCTGAGCCACCCATTCCAGATGCTCAAAAACGGCACTTTGGACTCTGAGTTCCAGAACCCTCGCCCAGAAGTCTTCAAAGCTAGCCACGGAACCAGCTATTTCCGTTCCAAGATGGCCCAAACCCAGGCACTGCGCTGACCTCAGGATCCCGTTTGAGTACTGTCTGTGCGATAAGGGCTTGGAAACGCCCCTGAAACCCGATTCTCCGACTGCCAAGATCCTCGCGGACGCCGTGGTCCTCGCTTTACATGCCAACATCGACAATGCCAACCTCACGCATCTCTGCGAACCGAGAACCGTCCAGTACAGGCATACTGTAGCCCAAAGATTGGGTTCGGATCCAGCGAGAGAGATCTACAAAGTGAAAGTGAGGACGAATCCGGGTGGAGGCGTCTTCTCTGGATATGTGGAACTCATCGACGGCCGGGCGTCACCGATTTCCAATAGGTTCACCAGAGAAGACATGTACGGGAGACAAGGCGAGTGTGTTAGGCATGAGCCGAGTTTGAAGGAGTCTTGTTACTGTAAATAACAATAAAATTTGCGTGAAAGAACCACTTTTTATAAACCTGTGGCGGATTTAATGCTTGTTGGAAACGAAATCTAGTCTCCGAAACCTTCTCTAAAAGTTCCAGGCCGAATCGGGGCTTCTAAATGTCGTTTTTGAGCTTTTCAACTCACCTGAAGACGTTTTGGGCACTTTAGGAAATACACAGTATTCCAGTCATACATGACTCTTCAGGCTTCAGGGATCCTCTGTCCTAGCGTCTTTATGCTCTTCGCTCTCTCTGGAGTCCGAGTGACCGAGCGCTGCTGGGCGATCTCCTTTGGGCTTGGAGTGCACGGAATGGTCAGTGGCTAAACGAAGGTTCAAAGCGTGGATTACACACGTGCAACCAACGAAAAGTCAAGGAACGCAGACCGAACTATGTTTGAGGTCCCGAAGGGAATCGCGCTTGTTATTCGAAGCGCTCTTTCAGATCTCGAAATGCAGCAAGATTTGAGGATTTCAGCGGCGTCTTTTAATGAGTTTCAGCGAGCGGATGTTGCCTGGCAGTTTGGCTTTGAGCAACTTTCTAATTTCGTGCATTCGTGTTACAGATTACGCTGGCTTGCATTTCATGACCAATCCCTCGTTTCAGGATGCAACTCAACGACCTCCCGAACGAGGTTCTGCTGGAAGTCGTCGGATGCCTCAATCTCGACGACCTGCTTACCCTTCGCCTCGTCAACTGGCGTTTCAAGGAGCTCGCCGAGGAGTCAATTCGGCAGAGGAAGCTGGTCTCAGTCAAACTGGAGCTATCTGAAAACCAAGACCTCATCTACCTCAGAAACACCAAAGGTTGGACAGCCTGGACTTGCAAAGGGACTGTTGAAGATACTCGCGAAGCCACCCAGCAACTGGACGACGAAGGATATCTCCCGTTTTACTGCTCTATCCAAGAGCTCGACGTTCGCCGCTTCACGTTTTTGGATCCTTCCGTCTCGGAGAAGCGCTGGGAAGACGTTATCAAGATTCTCAATCTCCACTCGACGAGATTCATCAAAAGGGTGACTCTTCGCTGCACCGATCTTCGCGTAAGCATATTTCCTAACTTTCTGATTTTAAGTGTCCATTTTCAGCTTTCTGCAAACTTTTTCAAAATCCTCAAACTGCTGGAAACGAAGCCGTTGTTAGATCTGAGTATCTTCTGGGAAAACGACGAATTCGAGAGCGTTTCTGACTTCTCCGCCGAGGCTGCCGCCTTCCAGAGCCTCTGCTCCTCGCTTCGTGGAAAACTGGAAGTAAGTTTGGCGTTTTCAACTTTTAAACGTGATTATTTACAGATTTTCGACGTTTTTGGACCTTTTTCAATTGCCGAAGGAATCAACATGATCCAGTGCGCTGACGAGGGAGGACTTTTCGACTTCAAGCACAGCGGCCGTGTTTCCCTCGGAGCCGCTGACGCTATTACGGCGTTTGTTGACGTAAGTTCTGGCTTTCTTCCCGTGATCTAAGCGTAGTCGTGTTGCAGGAACTCAAGAAGAACCCTCGTAAGACCGGAAACTTTCTTACGTACAATGAGAACCCCGCGCTGGTGAATTCTCTTCGCCAGATGTACAATTTCACCGATACTGGGACTTCTTCCGACATCTCGTTCAAGGCAGAAGACCGATCGTGGTCGATCAAAATCACACTGACCGAAAGGTTGCTCTGTATCATCTGCACCAAGCAACAGGAAACCAATCTTGGAAATCGCCTTTAAAAATGTTCTGGACTTTGTTGATACTCTGATAGATGTTGTTTCTTGTTGTTTCTTACCTGGTTTATCTCGGAGTCGTTATCCTGGTCGGGAGTCTTCGTGTTCTTCGCAATTCAATGAGAAAGTGAGCTTGTCCTTGGAGGACGACTTTACCGAAAGGACCGATCTCAAAGCATAATGCCGTCAATCTGTCAGAATTGGAAGAAGGAAGCGGGCTTTCAAAACGTGGAATCCGCACGTGCAACCGACGAACGAAGACCAACTATTGTCCAGGTCCTGAAGAGAACCGCGCTTGTATTTCGAAACACTCGTTCAGATTTCGAATATTTAAGCGCCGCCTTTTGATGAGTTTGAGCAGACGGATGCTGGCTGGCGATGTGACTTGCTCCCAAATGAGTTGGCGTTGGCGGAGCGTTTCCTTATTTTGTGTATTCGTGTTCGCGTTACAGATCACGGCGCATTGCTCTACACCGCCGTGATCTTGGAGGGAACCGCTCTTGCTTCCTTACGAGTGCTCTTTTCAGTGCTTCAGCGACGTCCTCGGAAGGAGATTGGGATTTTTTGACCTCTGGGTTCGTTCTCCTTCGAGTTTAGATTGAGGAGGCAAGAGAAGCTTCGAACCATTCCTTTCCCGTGCTTATTTATCGCGAGTAACTTACTTTGACGTGATGCTGTCTAGTTTGCGCGTTGACATGGCATCCTTGTGACCATTTCCTCCTTGCAGGATGCAACTCAACGACCTTCCTCCTGAGGTTTGGCTCCAAGTCGTCGGATGCCTCGACTTGGACGATCTCCTCAACCTCCGCCTGGTCAACTGGCAATTCAAGGAACTCGCGGAGGAGTCAATTCGGCAGAGAAAATTGATTCCGGTCAAACTGGAGCTGCGTGAAGTGCAGGATCTCATCTATCCAGCTGATCGGACACCGTTCTGGGAACCTGAAAAGAATGTTGAAGAGACTCGTCGCGAAAGCCAGCAGTTGGACGACGAGGGATATCTTCCCTTTTACTACACCATCGAAGAACTTGAAGTCACACATTGGGACCACTACAATTTTCCGACTTTTGCTGCCGCAGAAAAGCGCTGGGACGACGTCTACAAGGTCCTGAATTTGCACTCCGCTAGATTCATCAAAAGCGTCATTCTCGGCTGCAGCAGTTTGCACGTAAGTTTGAATTTGAAAGCTCCTAATTTTTAACGGCATTTTTTAGCTTTCCGAGAATTTCATCAAGATTTTGACGCTGCTGGAAACGAAGCCGCTGACGAATTTCAATCTGAACTGGAGAAACGATGATTTCGACGTCGAAGCTAACTTCTCCGCTGAGATATCCGCCGTCCAGAACCTCTGCTCTGCTCTCCAAGGAACCTTGACGGTAAGATCAGCTTCTTCCACTCTTGAACATGATCGTTTTCAGGAGCTCACAGTTACTGGACCTTTCTCGATCGCGGAAGCAATCGGCATGCTCAACGTCACTACACGGAGAGGACATTTCAACCTCAAGCACGTTGGCCGTGTTTGCCTGGGAGCCCCCAACGCAATTACGACGTTCATTGACGTAAGGTCTGACGGTCTGAGCAAAGAACCATGTCATGAATTTCAGGAACTGCGGAAAAACCCTCGCGAGTGTCACATTTCTTTCTACTGCAACGAGAACTCCAGGCCGGCGGAAGATCTTCTTGAGTACTATTACGACTTTAAACCGTATGAGGCTTTCGAGAAAGAGAACCAGCTGTGGTTGATCGAAACCGATTTTGAGCGAGGAGGACTTGTTATCACGTGCACGAAACGCTTGGTTGTGACTTAATGATGTTTAGGAAATTGTTGCTATTGTGATAAGTGTTGTTTCGAAGCTCTTGCAGTTGAAGAGAAATTGAAGATTCAACGAAAAACACGAGCTAGAAGTGTGTAAATGAGCGAATGCCATCTGGAAACCTACTATATATCACGTTGTTGCTATTGTCGGCTTAACTCAGGCTTCTTGTATTCTGGACATGGACCTAAATAACGAGCCGACTACGTCATCGTCTTCAAAACGAGAGGGCTACATAAGCAGCCGGCGGCCGACGAGGAGACCGATTTTCGTATTGGTCCTGAAGGGAAACACTTTGTTTTATTTGCAGCGCGCGTTTCAGCGACGTCATTTCAGCAACGCGACGCGAGGTTCTGGGTTGGCTGCCCGGTTAGTGCTCCAGGAAGATTAGCTTCGTCAGGCTGTCACTTTTCTGGTTTCTCGACCGCGAGTTCCACCCATAGTTGGCTTATATTGGTTGATCTGCGCATCCCTGAGACCTATTTTTCTCTGTTTCAGAATGAAGCTCGTCGACCTTCCCAACAAGGTGCTTCTCCAAGTCGTGAAGCACCTCGGCTTGAACGACCTCCTCACCCTCCGCCTGGTGAACAGGCAATTCAAGGAACTCGCCGAAGAAACAATATGCCAGAGGAAGCTTGTCTCGGTGAAGCTGGAACTGCTTCAAAATCAAGACTTCATCTCGCACGTTGGCAAGTGTCGCGAAAGGAGCGTTGGAGAGACTCGCCGCGCCACTCAACAGTTGGACGACAAAGGATATCTGCCCATCTACTACACCATCGAAGAACTGGAAGTCATACCCTGGGACCGCTCCAAGCTTTCGAGCCCTGCCGCCATGGAGCACCGGTGGAAAGACGTCATCAAGATCCTGAGTTTGCAATCAGCCAGATCCATTAAGAGCGTCTTTCTCGGCTGCAGCGGTTTGCATGTAAGTTTGTATTTGAAGCCTTTTTATTCCTAACGGCTCTTCTATAGCTCTCCGAGAACTTCATCAAGATTCTAAAGGCGCTGGAAACGAAGCCGCTGGCATATCTCAACGTGCGCTGGGCAGACGATGACTTCGGCAAGGAAACCAACTTCTCCGCCGAGATATCCGCGCTCCAGAGCCTCTGCTCCGCGCTTCATGGGAAACTGACCGTAATTTTGGCTTCTTCTGTTCCTAAACGGCCCTCTTTTTTAGGAACTCCACGTCACCGGACCCTTTTCGATCGACGAAGCGGTCAACATGCTCAAGTTTTCTCGTGAAGGAAGCTTCCGCCTCACGAACGACGCGCGTGCTTGCCTCGGAGGTTGCGATTCCATCAAAGCGCTCATTGATGTAAGAATTCATCTGTATTGTATTTGACATATTTCACCGTCTTAGAACCTGGTCGAGAACCCTCGGAAATGCACGTATGCGGTGGACTACAACCGAAGTCGCCCTCTGCAGGATGCGCTATGCGCGAAGTTCGATCGCGGACCTGCTGACGGTGGATTAGCGAGCTTCCGGTTTCCGTGCGCGTTGGGAGGTGCCAAATGGATCGTGCGTCTCGTGATTCTGGAAGCAAGCCTTTCTGTTAACTGCAAGCTTCAGGCCGGGATTTGAAATATTGAAGGGATTGTTGTTAGCTTAGTAAATGTGGTTGGCCGGAGGGAACTTGTTTTCTTCTTGAGGCGGACGGCTTGGGGAAGTTTGGCAGGGAACTGGTCGATTCCAATCAACGAACGAACGAACGAGGTCTTGGAAGGAACGACGCTTGCTGCCTCACAGGTGCTCTTTTCAGTGTTTCAGCGGCGTTGCCTGGTTTTGCTGACCTCTGGGTTCATGCTCCTTAGAGTTTAGATTGAGGAGGCAAAAGAAGCTTAGAACCGTTCTTTTCCCGTGCCTCTTTGCCGCGAGTTCCGTGTGAAATCTTCCTAATTTTGACGTGATGCTGGCTACTCTGCGCGTTGACCTGGCATCCTTGTGACCGTTTCCTCGTTTCAGGATGAAGCTCAACGACCTTCCTCCTGAGGTTCTGCTCCAAGTCGTCGGGTGCCTCGACCTCGACAACCTCCTCAACCTCCGCCTGGTCAACTGGCAGTTCAAGGAGCTTGCCGAAGAATCCATTCGACAGAGGAAGCTCCTTCCGATCAGGCTGAAGCTTTCGGAAAATGAGGATGTTCTGTTTCGCATGCTGAAGCGTCGCAGAGAAAATTGCACTGACTTGCCGAAGAATGTCGAAGAAACTCGCCTTTCAAGCCAGCAGCTGGACGACGAAGAGTACCTCCCGTTCTACTACGTCATCGAAGAACTGGAAGTTCGCCTTTGGAGTGACTCCAAGTTTACGGGTCCTGATTGGAGAGCCGCCAGAGAGAAACGCTGGGGCGACGTCGTCAAGATCCTCAGCTTGCACTCGGCGAGATTCATCAGAAATGTGACTCTCTTTAACAAGGATCTTCGCGTAAGTTCAATTAGCAAACTTCTCCATTTGACGTTCTGTTTTCAGCTCTCCGAGAACTTCATCGCGGTCATGAAGCTGCTGGAAGAGAAGCCTATATTTGAACTCGAGGTTGAATGGGAACACGCCAATTTTGAGAGTGTTTCTGACTTCTCCATCGAGATAGCAACGTTCCAGAGCCTCTGCTCTTCGCTTCATGGAAATCTTCACGTAAATGGGTGTTTCCATTCTCTTCTTCACAATCGTTTTCAGCGTCTCGACGTTTCGGGTCCGTTTTCGATTGCCGAAGCCCTAAACATGCTGAAGTCCGCCGAAAGAGGAGAATGTTTCCTGTGGCATAACAGCCGTGTCTCCCTTGGAGCCATCGAAGCTATCACGGCGTTTGTCGACGTAAGTTCCAACGTTCAGAGCCAAGGAATCATCTCAGAAGATTTAGGACTTGATGAAGAATCCTCGGAGGTGCGAAAGCAACATTGCCTACAGATTGAACTCTTCGTTGAAGGACGGGCTTATGGAGATTTACGATTTTGAATCTCCTGACGACATACGGACGGTATACTACATGGAGAATGACAAAATTTGCTGGATCCCCTTCGATGTTGAGAATCGATCGTGGAAGATCGGGATTGGAGTGGGCGATGAAGAAAATAATTGGCTTTTGATAAGCCGTTACCTCCGCTTCTAGCTGGTCGATATGTTTGGAAGTTGGAAATGTTTTAGGCTTTGTTTTGGTGTCTTGATAAATGTTGTTGGAAGTTTGGTCAAATACAATTTCATTCACATTCAACTTATGAATCCACTGACGCGTCAAGTGGCGAATTTCAGAATCTCCACATTACTGGATTCTCCTCGATTGGCGTAGCTCTGGGCATGCTTAAGATCGCGACGACTGACAGATGTTTCAGTCTGAAGAACGACGTTTGAGTTTCGCTTGGAGCTTTCGAAGCCATTAGAGTGTTCATTGACGTAAATCGGGAAATCAACTTCGGCAACTTGCCCACAACATTTATCAAGACATCAGCAATTGCCAAAACAGTTCGAATAAGATTACCAGAAAATTCCAGAAATTCCACAGGTTATCGACAGTTGGCCTTCTTGATCTTCATCGCAGATTTTCAGTTCTATCTGGATCGACCACGTTTGCTCCTTGACTTCAAATGGGATCTCCCATTCCAAGCGATATCCGTCTCCAAAGTCGTACTTCTCTTGAAGTGCAGCCGCCATCGCGGAGTTGTGACAATAGCGAAAACTATGTCTGCACTGGCGAGGGTTCTTCTTCAGTTCCTGCAACATGATTCTATGCTCAGATCGCCACAAGAAAGTCAGAACTTACGTAAACCAAAGCACTTATGACGTCGACGGCTCCAATGGAAACATGATCCTCGTGCGTTAAATAGAAATCTGCATATTTTACGTACTTGGCCATGTCGATCGCTTCATCGAAAGAAAAAGGTCCCGTAACATAAAGAGACTGAAAATCCCCGCGTATAAGTGAATAAGAAATCCAACTCACGTTTAAAGTTCCACGAAGCGCGGTGCAGAGGCTCTGTAACGCGGCTATCTCGTTGGACAAGTCGGTCGCACTCTCGTAATCATCGTTTTCCCAGCTGATGTAGAGACTCGACAATGGCTTCGTTTCCAACATCTTCATAATCTTGATAAAGTTTTCGGAAAGCTGAAATGAACTGTGAAAGACGAAACTTGAGATGCAAACTGACCTTGAGTTCACCGCAGCGAAGAATCACTCTTTTGACAAACCTGGCCGAGTGCAGGCTCAGGATCTTGGCAACGTCGCCCCAGCGCTTCTTGGAGGCGGCTGTCCAATCGGAATCCGAAAACTTCGAAGGGGCCCAGCGGCAAACTTCCAGCTCATTGATGGAATAATAGAACGGGAGGTATTCTTCGTCGTCCAACTGTTGGCTTTTGC
>KN166983.1:94681-113398 GCA_000757745.1 Steinernema scapterisci | reverse complement strand
AAGGGCCCGGAAACGTCGAGAGACTGAAAATAATCATTTATTAGAGCATTAGAAGCGTAACATACGTTCAAGTTGGAGCGAAGAGTGGAACAAAGCATTCGGATCGCGTTCACTTCGGCGACGAGGTCAGGTGTGCTCTCGAAATCGTCGTTTTCCCAGCTGACGTAAAGGTCTGTCAACGGTTTCGTTCCTAGCAGCATCAGGATCAGAAATACACTAAAGGAAAACTGAAAAAACTCAAAAATTAAGATTTTTGAAAGCTGTATCTTACGTGTAGATCAGTGTAGATGAAGGTGAACCTTTTGATGTTCATCGCCGCCTGCAAATTCAGGATCTTGATCACGTCGACAAGGCGCTGCTCCTGGTCGGTTGGATCCGAGAACTTGGCGCGATCCCATCCGCAAACTTCCACGTCTTCGATGGTGTAGTAGAACGGGAGGTATCCTGCGGTGTCCAGCTGCTGGATGGCGTGGCGAGTTTCTTCCACACGTCTTGAGCGAACCCTGTTTCCGGTGCGGTCCAGGCGGTGGATGATGTCCTCATCTTCACGCACTTCTATTCGGACCGTGACGAGCTCCCTCTTCTGGATGGATTCTTCCGCGAGTTTCTTGAGACGTCGGTTCATCAAGCGGAAGGCGAGAAGATCCTTCAGGTCGACAAGGCCGAAGATCTGGACAAGGACCTTATCTGGAAGGTTGTCGAACATCTCTGAAAGGAGAAGTGGGTGAAAGGAATGTCACAAGAGCAGGCGACGCGCAAACGAAAAAGCATCGGTAAAATAGACGCGAAACGACGAGATTTCGAGCCAGATGGAGACTTCGAAACGCACGGAAGGTGACCAGAACTGTTCATAAACGGAAGCGACCGAAGCATCAACATAATTATGGGGAATAATCGCGGCAAAACGGCGAAATGAAGCGCGAAAATTGGGCCTAAAATCGCGACCAGGAGCACACGAAAAGCACTCAGCGCGACATGGCGAAACGGACGGCTACGGCACACAATGACGCCAATTGAACCGTTCGCGGCCACCAAATCGCTCCGATGGCGAGCGAGAGCAGCGAAAGTCTTCCACAAGCGCTGCAACGAATGGCGCCAAAAACAAACGTAATTCCCTTCAGGACCAATTCGCAAACAGCGAGCGAGAAGAAAAGCCTTGCTAGCGAACATTTCGACTCCTCTTGTGACAGAAGTCCACCACAGGAGAGTCGAAGAAGTCAGCGAGGGCCGGAAATGGAAGCGAAGTGAGCCACGAAGTTCGAGTGGACCACCGACATGAAGCGACCCCGAAAACAACTCGCTAAAAGCACGTTTAAGATGTGAACTTGCACGAGGATTACTGTAGTTGAGAGTGCCCATTTGAAGAACCTGTTCGAATCAAGCTCAGACCGACCGGTCATCTTTTCTGTGACCGCCACGAATGAAAAGTTCCAGACACCTCTGAACGGGAGCTGGCGTGGGTGTCTGCCCAGGCAGTTCCCGTGGTCTCGCCCCACCTTTTCATATTACTCCTGTAGACTCAAGTCTAGACAATGTCTCTCTCGTCGACTGCCCGCGCCGCCTTCATTCGCATTCGACTCCGGTAGCGAGAGGTCGGTCATCATGGAGAGCTCCACCATCGCCACCAACCCGACCCCCGAATTCGTTCGTCCCGTGTCGCGTCCCAGTGACAACTCGATGTCCGGTTTCCAAATGGTAAGTCTTTTTCCACACCCAGCTGACTACATAATTTCCCGTTTTAGTTCCTATTCTACTTCTCCTTCGTCTGGCCCCTGGGAATTGCCGCCCACTTCATCTACAACAAGATCGTCCAGAAGTCGAAGAAGACGTTCAAGAAGGCGAGTCAGAGTCAGGAAATCGTCTCGCAGCGCTCGGCCACACCGGTTCCGCAGAGCACGAAGGCCAAGAGCACGAAGGCTCACAATAAGGGCGACGAGTCTGAGGTGACTCAGGTGAGATTTCCTCCTTTTCTGCTTCCTAAAAAATCCCATTTTCAGGAAGATTCGGACAGCACGCAGAAGTCCGGGAAGGACAGCAAGAGGAGCCAGAAATCCTCCAGGAAGGAAAAGGAGGAGGTAAGTCCAAAATGCTCCAAAATCAGAGTAACTATTCGCGGTTTTCAGAAATCCGGAGGCGCTTCAACAAAGAGCGAAGACAAGAGCCAAGGTAGCGAAGCCTTCGAGAAGAAGTCCTTCACAGGAAACTCGAAGTAGTCTGCCTAAGGCAGGAATCTCGATTTTCTGTAATTTGAAGACCAATAAACACTGCTGTGTGGAACTGATGCGGAGAACGATTACAGATGACGAGAGTCGCGAAACTACCAACAGCAATATTTATCCAAACATGAAGAAATTCCAGAACATGTCAAATGTGATCATCAGTCTTCGCCTTCATCGTCTTCATCTTCATCGTCCTCATAGTCTTCATCTCGTCGTTGGATACAGGCTATCTCAAGCTTATTATCCATATCATCCCGATTCTCCATCTCTATCATGATCAACCAAGGTTGGTCCTTCACCACAAACCTGATATTACAAATCCAGCAATTATCAAAAGTTGGGGAAAAGTCGTACAGCTCCTGAACGTCTTCCAACAGCGACTCGTTTTCTGTGTACTTAATGTAGCTGAAGAAGTCACTGCGAGGGTTCTTGATCAGGTCCTGAAATTTAGGCAATGAAGCTTAGATCCGAACGCAAAACTCACGTCAACAAACGCTTTGATAGCGTCAACGGCTCCGTGGGAGACACGAGCCTCGTGTGTTAGATTTACTTTTCCTCCCTTCTTGGTGCAGTGGAGCATGGCGAGAGCTTCGGCAACTGAGAACGGGCCATTAACGTCGACACGCTGAAAATGATCACGTTCAAGAGTGGAAGAAGCCAAACTTACGTTCAAGGTTCCACGAACCGCGTTGCAGAGATTCTTGAACGCGGTAGTCTCGGCGGCAAGGTCGAAAACACTCTCAAAATCCTCATTTTCCCATTCAAATCGAAGAAATGATAATGGCTTCTCTTCTAGCAGCTTCAGGGCCTTGATAAAGCCTGTGGAAAGCTGAAAACAAACATTGAAAATGGCGAAGCTGGAAACTTGAACCTACACGAAGATCGGTGTGGCGGAGAGTCACCTCTTTGATGAATCTGGCCGAATGCAAGTTGAGGACCTTGACAACATCGCCCCAGCGCTCTTCCGAGATGGAACAGTAAACTCTCAAATAGTCGATGGTGTAGTAGAACGGAAGATATCCCTCGTCGTCCAGCTGCTGGGTTTCCCGACGAGTATCTTCAACATTCTTTTTGCTAATCCAGGGTGAATAAATGCTATCCTGGTCTTCATCCAGCATCAGCTTCACAGGAATCAGCTTTCGTTGCCGCATGGACTCCTCGGCGAGTTCCTTGAAGCGCCAGTTGACCAGGCGGAGGGTCAGGAGGTCGTCCAGGTCGAGGTACCCGACGACTTCGAGCAGCACCTCGTTCGGGAGACCGTTCAGCTTCATTCTGAAACAAGGAATAAGCCATGAGAAGTGTCCAAGCAAGACCTTAAATAGCAGCTACGACCCCGGCAGAACACGCAATGGAGTGTCAGCACTGTGTCAGCACAACAAACCACAAAGACGTTACAAAATAAGTATCACGATACCAGATTACGATATGAGTCTTCAGAACCACGAAACACCCTGCTAACAACATTTATCCAAACATCGACAAAATCCAGAAAATGGTATCATCAGTCCTCATCTTCGGCGTAATGGACACATCCTATTTCAATATCATTCGGATACAAGTAGTCCGACTCGGTTCGATTGTTCAACTCTATCATGATTAACCAAGGTTGGTCCTCGACCACGAACTTGATGTTACAAAGAAAGCAGCCCTCTTCTTCAGTTGGATAAAACTTGTACAGCTCGCGAAGTTCCTCCGCCAGAGAATCGTTTTCTGTGTAAAAGATACCGTTGAAGCATGTGCGAGGGTTCTCGATCAAGTCCTGAAATTTGGGACGTGATTCTTACAGCTCAGAACGCAGTACATACATCAACAAACGCTGTGATGGCGTTGACAGCTCCAGGAGAAACACGACCATTGTGCTGCAGATAAATGTTTCCTTCTCTTTTGGCGCAGCTAAGCATGTCGATCGCTTCAACTATCGAAAAAGGTCCAGCAACGTTGAGAGTCTGAAAGAGAGAGAGTTAGTTTACAGGTATGGTAAGTCATACTCACGCCTAAGGTTCCACGAAGCACAGTGCAGAGGTTCTGGAACGCGGCTATCTCGGCGGAGAAGTCAGATACGCTCTCGAAATCATCGTTTTCCCATTTCAGTTCGAGAGCTGATAACGGCTTCTCTTCCAGCAGCTTCATCACCTTGAGAAGACTTGGGGAAAGCTGAAAACAAACGTTCAAAATGACGAACCTGGAAACTTGAACTTACGCGGAGATCGGTGTAGCGAAGAGCTACCTCCTTGATGAATCTGGCCGAATGCAGGTTGAGGATCTTGATGACATCGCCCAAGCGCTCTTCCGAGACGGCCCACTTGTATTCGCCGGCTTCCAGTTTCTCGATCGTATAATAGAAGGGTAGGTAATCTTCGTCGTCCAGTTGATGGCTAGCGCGGCGAGTATCTTCAATAGTCCTTTAGCGTTTCCAGAATGCCTCTAACCATCTTCCACGACCGCTTCTAAGGTGGACAAAATCCTGGTCTCCACGCAGCTCCACTTTAACAGGTACAAGCTTCCTCCGGCGGATGGACTCTTCTGCGAGATCCTTGAAGCGCCAGTTGGCCAGGCGGAGCGTCAGGAGATCCTTTAAGTCCAGATGCTCGACGACTTGGAGCAGAACCTCGTTGGGGAGGTCGTTGAGCTTCATCCTGAAACGACGTATGACCACAAAGCCTACAGGTACATGCCAGTGTAATTAGCGGCACAAAATAAGCTTGGAAAGCCCAGAATTGTGGAACCTCAGAGCCTCGAAACATCTTCCTATCAACATTTATCAAAACACCAATAATTTATGGAACAATTATAACTCCTGGTCGCCTTCATAATCCCATCCTGTCACCGGCAACGGCGCTGGCAATTCACTTGCGTCCTCCTCGCTCTTTCAGCTTCAGCTGCACCACACTGTGGTCGAACATGTTGTAGAAGGCCAAGGACATGCCGTCCTTCAGGTACAGCCCCTAAACATCGTCCAGGTAAACGTCAAAGGTCCAATAAGAAACTCACATCGAGAACCAGCTTAATTTTGGATACGGGCACTTCAACTTGGTCTTCGATTCTCTTCTTGAGCTCAGAAACCTAGAAATCAAGGAGTAAGAATCAAGAAATCATGTAGAAACGTACCTTTTCGGTGACACCAATAGTGATGTAGATGCTGTTTCCGCTGAGTTTCCATTCGGCGCTCTGGGGAGTTTGGACCTCGACAGTGATAGGCCCGTCCACCTTGGAAATCCAGACCTGTTCAGGCTCAAGATCCGTTTCTAGCCGGATCCGCTTGGACAATGGGCCCTCGGAGCTCTCTGAGCTCTCGGAGAACGGAGCCACTGGATTCATAGGAGGAACAGCCACTGGAGGTCTTGGCATCAAAGGTCCGCCAAATCCACCAGGCATCATTCCCGGGAACGCTTGTGGCGGAGGTGGCTTGTGCTGAGGAGCCACGGGCATGGGTAGAGGAGGTGCCATTGGAGGAGGAGCCATCGGAGGAAGACCCCTCGGAGGAGGAGCCATCGTGCGCGGCACTCCTCGATCATAGCCATGCTGCTTGTGGATCTCACTGATCTGCTGGCCGATGGTGACAGAGTTCTGTGCAGCCCTGGTGACAGCATCTATCGTTGAGGCTTGGCCATCCCAAATCAGTCGCGTATCTTGGGCTCTCTTCGGACCATCCTCTTCTCCGAGCTTCTTCCCGATTACGTTCTGCTCGCCGCCTCCGAAAATGTCCGTACGGCGTTCTGCAAGAAGGGAGATATTGCGGCCGATCTCTTCTCCTTGGGCGTAAACGGGCTCCTCGACCATTCGTTCTAGGTTTTCTCTGAAATAAGGAAAATCATTTTCAGAATCCCTTAATTTCCCTTACCGTTCTCGTTGTTCCTTATACTGCGTCGTGACCGTACTGTAACGGACATGTTCCTCAAGCTTGTCGGCTGGGATGCGTTCTTCAGTGAGTGGCGAAATAAGCCAATTGTCCGAAGTTTTCGGTGGACCAGCTCGATCTGAAAACCGCTGATTTAGCATGAGTGCTCAGACCTGGAAATTACCTCTTTTCGGGTCATAATCCTTAATCACAACCGTGTTGGCTGAAGGAGCCGCTGGCATAGGTTGAGTAACTTCATACGCAGATTTCTGCTCAGTTCGGATAGGTTCACTTGAGCGAACTGAATCCTCGGAACGGTAAACTGACCGCTCCGGTTCTTCGTCAGAATCCACTTCCATGTCCATCTCAGCGGCTTGTTGAGCCGCTTTTGCCGCGTCTTGATGCGCTTGCATCAATATCCGAGCACCGACATCGTTCTTTGAACACAATGGTGGCAAGGGACCTGAAACAAGCTAATAATTTGAGCCAGAATTGCTTATTTCTAACCTGTTTCCGTAGGTAAAAAGTCGACAGTTTGCACGACGACGAAATCGTGCCAGTCGATCTGGCTATAAGCCATCCGCTCCTTCTCTTGCTCCTGTTCCTCTCTGTTCTTGATAATTTCCTGGTGCTTCTCCCAGCTGACTCGATACCTGATGTCGCTGAGGAGCTTTTCGCGGTCGAGGGATGACTTCAGGTCATCCATGAGGTTATGCGACGGCACCATGACCTGCAATAATCGATAAGAACGGGGTTTTTCAAAGGGAATTTCATACCTTCGTGTACTGCTCCACCAGTTTCGAGAAGTAGCCGAAGTTGCCGTGCTGAGGTTTCAGGAAGTCGAACTGGTAGTTTCGCATTTCCCTATTCATGAGTTGGGTCAGGAATTGACGACCGTTGCGGGCTACGAACATAGCCGTGAGTTTGAGAAGCCCTCTAAAAATTGACCCTTATGAAGCCGGAACATGAAGTAAATATGACTCACATGTCGAAGGAGTTCACCGACGAAGGTTCCGCGCAGAATTCGAACGGTGGTGGAGGCTTGTCAAGAACGAATTCAGCCTGCTTGAAATGTTCGGCGACTGCTTTAGGCAGTTTCGCCGCGGCCAGAGGAGTTGGAACCGATGCTTTAATTTCGCCATTCTTGAGCAGCTGGACTTTGTTGACGTAGTAGGCGTTGTAAGGGTCCGAGCGGCTGAGGAAGTTGAATCTTGGGTTGCCGGCTTCCTTCTCGCGAATTTTGTTCTCAAATTCGACGCCATTTCTGGCGACGAAGTTCGCCGTCTTGTCCACAATCGCTGGAAGGAATGGATGAGAAAGAGGAAGTGAAATTAAGAACTTACTTCGGATATCCGGAGGCGGACAGATGAAGGTTTCGGGTTGTCGCCCGCTCATCGAGGGTTCGTCGTTGAGGGAATCCTCCTCCCGTTTCACGACGACGCTTGCAGCCATTTCGAGCTGGAAAAGGAGCACTTTTAGAACCGAAAATCAGCATTAATCCCCGAAAATCGTGCGCGAAACGAGGCAACGGGTGACAGGGATGTCCTGAAAACAGCGCGCAAGTGAGCCGGCACAGAGAAAACCGATCCTCCACTGAGGATCGCAGAAGCAGAACGCATCAAAACCCTCAAATTCTGAGTTCCTTTCGAATCGACGACATTCGAAAACGTCACAAGATGAGTTTCGAAAAACGAGTGAAATTCCGTTCAGGACCACTCTGATATCTATGACACGCTTCTTACCGTAATCACGGAACCGTTTCCAGTGCATCACGAGCCCTTGAACGTTGAGTTCCGTGCTTCAGAGGGCTGAGAATACTGGGAAATCGATGGCTGAACGGATTCAGTGGACTGTGAAGGGTTCAGAAGGGTTTGGAAGAGCAGATACGTTGAGGAGCGAAAGCCTTAGGATGACCTCGGCAGCGGACAAGGGCTAGATCGAGGCGGCTCCGAAAACCGTTTCCAGTGCATCTCGCGCCCTTGGACGTTGAGTTCCGTGCTTCAAAGGGCCGAGAATCCTAGGAAATCGATGGAGGAACGGATTCAGTGGATTGTGAAGGGTTCGGAAGAGCAGATACGTTGAGGAGCGAGTCACGCGGCCTTAGGATGACATCGGCAGCGGACAAGAGCTGAGCGGCTCCGAAAGCTGCCCTTTTTGAGGAAGAATCGGAGTTTCGGTTTTTCCGAAGTCAGATGAATTGAAGAGGAGCTTTAGGAAGCAGAGCCGCCTGTAAATACAGCTCAGGGCGGTGTCACCAAGACTTCACCTCATCGAAAGGTCCTCATTCACTTCTTGACGATTCCAGCTTTGCGGCCATCTTGACCGCTGGGATAAGACATCAATTGCAACAACAAATTTATTGAGCATAAATTCACACAAGAACTCTTCTTTAACGCTGACCCTTTGGTAAAAGCTCGCTGGCTTCTATAGCTGCCTTGCTATCACAAGAGGAAATAAAATTAGGACATCCAGGCATGTATTTGAATGTGAGTTTGCATCTAAATCCTGGAGCCGTGAATACAACAAATCTCCGAAGGAAAGTCATTTTGACTTTGACTTGACTAGTTTGAGGCAAACGCTCGAGGTCGTCTTGTTTATGATTCCATGATCCGGATATGGTAAAACAAGACCGTCCCTCATCCGATATCCATCGATCGAAAGCAGCTTGACAAATTTCTGCTGTTATCAAACACTCGGGGTACCCTCTTACAGGTACGTATAGACGCCAATCATCGCGGACAGTATTGATCACAAATCGTATGCCCAACAACAACTTTTTTGCGCATTTAGATCTAATGACTCCAGCGACGAACGACGGGGGACAAGATCCGTAGATATTTAGGTGATCCAGGTTCCAGCGTTTAAGAGCCTCCACGGAAACGGTCTCCGTTAATGGCCCCATGTAACTAAAACGCAGCTCTTTTAAAGGAGAGATTCGACCAGCCATTTGAAGGCATTCTTTGTAGAGATCCTGGTCTTCTATGAAATAAATGTTTATCATTGGAGGGACGCTATTTCCCGTGAACAGGAATTGGCGATGGACGAGGGGGAGCACCTTATCCAGAAGATCCCGTTTGGAGATTTTTATGAGCGGATGTGGAGAATCAATTGTCTCTGGATAGTTAGAAATTTCCAAGTGTTCAATGCACACAATGTGCTTCCTGTCCTTGTCAAGAAGATCAGTGATTGTTTGATCGATTGCAGATCGATTTCTGAATGCCGGCTCCACATGGCAATAGAATTCCGCATTGGACGTGGCATATACATAGACCATGTAAAATTTGGTCTGAACTTGACGGTCCTTCAGGATTTTGTTCCATGGCTGAGGCAGGGGATCCGCTGAGAAGTCCACGTCAGAACTAGCGCTGAGTAGTCCGATGGTGTGTTCAAAGTATTCATGAGGAAGGGAATCCATGATAACGATGGGAGGATAAGATTTTAGGTTAGGAAAGGTCAGAAACAAGAGTGATTTTGAGTCAAAGCAATGCAGGATGGTGAGAATTGTAACGCCACAACGACAATTTGATCAAATGTTTTTAGCAACCTTGATTGATCACGGTCACTTCAAGACCTTAAATGGATGCGCACGAAAAATTCAACTTTGTCGAAAATCGTATTATGTGATTATTGCGTTCGATCCGCCTTCCAAAGCCATGTCCAGTCTTTCAACCCGACGTCAGGTTTCTATCTTGGGTCCCAAGTCTTCCTATTCCCAAGCTGACCTCTTCATTTCCGTCGTAGTTTGTATTCTTCTTCGTTTTAGCCTGACCCCTGGCATTTGCCGCCCACTTCGTGTATCACAAAATCGTCCAAAAGTAGAAAAAGACCTTTAAAAAAGCGAGCCTGAAGGAAGCCCAGCAGCCCAGCAACTCGAACTTCGAAGAGCACAAAAGCTATGATCACGAAAACTCACGACCAGGGCGACAATTGCCCCGACGAGGACGACAGCCATGCTAAACAAGCCTTTAAAAACAAGTCCACCACAGAAGACTTCAATAAATCAGCGCGGACATTTATGCAACCGAAGGAGCCAGAAATTTTAGATTTTTTGTAATTGAGAGATAGCCGGAGCCGCTGAATTTGTCTCCGACGAGTAGGCCGCGACAATCAGCACTGGAAGACCAATTCCGATAAGCACAACTTTTATCAATAGCAAAATCTCGGGTTAATACTGACGAAATGAATTGTGTGCCAAGAATTAGGATAAATCAAACAACGAGAAGTAACCATAAATTCTACCAATCAAATCGCGCACAAAATTTATTGAAATATCCACAGCTTCCAAATTATAGTTTCATACGACACTTACACACTACACTTTTCACAACTTATCCAGATCTGGCTTCCAGCTCGAGTGTCTAGGTCTAGCTGCAGTTGCAAGTCCTTTTTTCTGGCCAAGGGAAGGAGGAACAGCCGCCACCGTCCTTCCGCTAATTCATCCCATTCGTATTCGTCAAGAAGTGCTTCTATCACAGAAGGATTTTCCTCGAAGTGAAAACTTCGAAAGTATGGACGGGCGTTTGCCCGTAACTCCTGCAAGTTGTCACATAATTTTCAGTTAAAACGTCAGATCTTACCGTAATGAGAGTCACAATTGCTTCGAAAGCTTCAGGAGCAACTCGCTGTCTGTGATTCAACATGTAAGTCGCATTTTCTGCGGTCTTCGTCATGCTGATGGCTTTCATAATCGAAAACGGTCCGCGAACAAAGAGCCACTAAATATCACTATGCTTAAGAGTAGAAGAAGCCACACTTACATTCAAGGTTCCACGAAGAGCAAAACAGAGATTCTGAAGCGCGGCTACCTCCTCTGTAAAGTCTGAAGCTTCATCGAATCTCGCATTTTCCCATTCTAGGCCGAATCCTATCAACGATTTCGTTTCCAGCAGCTTCATAACCTTGAAAAAGTTTGAAGAAAACTGAAAAAAACGCACTGAAAATAGTGAAATCTGAGAAAGCAAACTTACGCGAAGATCGCTGTTGTGGAGACACACATCTTGGATAAATCTCGCCGATTTCAGGTTGAGAATCTTGGTGACATCGTCCAATCGCTTTTCCACTGCGGCGTCACTGGAAAACAGTTGGCGATTCCATGGGCGAACCACTAGTTCTTTGATAGTGAAAAGATATGGAAGATATCCTTCTGAATCAGGCATATGGCTCTCTCGGCAAGTTTCTTCAACCTCCTTTCCGAGAAGAGCGCGCGAAAGTTGGCCTTTCGTTTCATTTACACCGACTTCTTCACTTTCCTCGCGGAGGCGGTAAATTATATCCCGATCTTCATGCAACGAAACTTCGACAGGAACAAGCTTTCTGAGCCGCATTGACACCTCAGCGAGATCACGTATTTGACGGTTCACAAAGAGGTCGAGAAGATCCTTCAAATCCAGGATGTTGCATATTTCCAACATCACCTGCTTCGGAAGATCGCCGAGTTCGATCTGAGTCTTGTGAGCACTTGCGTCATCCTCTTCTCCAAGCTGCATCCCAGTTTCGTTCTGCTCATCTACTCCGGAATTGTTTGTGCGACGCTCGGCAAGACGAGAGATATTACGACCGATTTCTCCTCTCTGTGTGTAGACAGGATCCTCCGCTAATCGTTCATGTTCCCTTAAAACACAAATAGATACATTAAAAATCCCTTGACTTCCCTTACCGTTGTAGTAGTTCCATTAACTTCGTTGTGTCCACACGTTCGGTTGCGTCTCGCTCTTCCGTAAGAGACGTATTTTGCGAACTTTCCGTAGATGGACCAGCTTTATCTGAAAAATGCTGCTTTTATAGCATAAGAATTCAAAACCCATGACTACCTCTTTTCGAACTATTCCAGCTCTTCAACAGCTGGACTCTGTTGACGTAGTAGGGGTTGTACGGGTTCGAATGGCTGAGGAAGTTGTATCTTGGGTTGCCGGCTTCCTTCTCGCGGATCTTGTTCTCGAATCCGACTCCGTGTATGGCGGCGTAGCGAGCGGTCGTGTCCACAATCGCTGAAAGAAATAGATGAAGAAGAGAGTGAAATTGAGAACTTACTTCGGATATCCGGAGGCGGACAAATGAAGGTTTCGGGCTGTCGCCCAGTCATCAGAGAATTCTTGTCCTCGGAGTCCTCTTCGTGTTTCACGACGACACTTGGACCCATTTCGAGCTGGAAAAAGAGCACTTTAGAATCGAAAATCAGCATTTAATCTCCCGAAAATCGCGCGCGAAACGCGGCGACGGGTGACGGGAATATCACAAAACAAGCCAGAGCAAACGGTGTGGAAGCAAGCCTAGAGCCGACACAGAAACACTTTTAGAATCATAAAGTAGTTCTCGGGATACAATGAGAAGCATAAACGACAAATGGGCCACTGAAAGTGCCACAAGAAGGACGAAAAATAGGGAGCAACAAGACCGAAATTCGCAGCGGAAGCTGACATAAGTAGGAACGAATAATCGCTGCGAAACGGCACGGAATAGAGGAATGGAACGAGGAATTCCACGGGAGTCACGTCGAAGGATTCAAAGGAGTCGACGAGCAACCTAGCCAGCACCAGATAGAGCTTGAAACCCTAGGAATTCGGAGCTTCTTTTCGGTGAAATCGAAATCGACGTGCCATGAAATACGTTTTGTCAAACGAAAGCATTTCCGTTCAGGACCACTCATAAAACTCCTCATTCATGACTCGTATTTTCCTGCGCAACCGTGAAGCTGCTTCCAGTGAATCTCAAGCCCATGCGCGTTGAGTTCCAAGCTTCAGAGGTCCGAAAATCGATAGACGAATGGTTCCAGTGGATTTCTGCAAGATTGTGAAGGGCATATGATATGAGGAGCCAGAACCTTAAGATGCCATTGACAGGGGCTTAGATCCGGTGGGCTCCGAAAATTCATTGGCAGGAAGAATCGGAGATCCAGTTCTTCCAAAGTCAGCTGGAAAGTCTGAGAGGATGAGCTGATTCTTACATGGGTGATTCTGCTTGGCAATGGAAGGTGGGCAACAACTCTCTAACAACATTTATCAAATTATCAACAACTTCCAGAACATTTCTAAAGATCCTCTTCATCGACCTATTGCGAAGTCGAGCAGGAGATAGACAGCGAGTACATCGTTAGATCGATGTAGATTGACCACGATTGGTCTCCAGCTTTGAACGGGATCTTAAAATAACCGTGTAGAAGAGAAACAGAAAGTCAGAACTTACGTGCACAAACATTCTGCCCGCGAAGAATGGCCGAAAGTCGTAGATCTCAAGAAGATCCTCCACCAGCGAAGAGTTCTCGCTGTAGTAGAAGTAGTTCTTGCACTCGCGAGGGTTCTTCACCAGTTCCTGAAAGTCAGTACGTAATTCCTCAGAGCTCAGAACGGAGGAACTTACGTCAACAAACGCTGTGATAGCGTCGATGGCTCCGATGGAAAGACGGCCATTGTGCTTCAAAAAGGACGTTCCTCCCTTTTCTGCGTTCTTGAGCATGTCGATCGCTTCAGCGATCGAAAACGGCCCATCAACGCTGAGAGCCTAAAAAAGAGCACAATAGGAAGTAGGAAAAGCCAAACTTACTTCCAGGCTTCCACGAAGCGCAGGGCAGAGGCTTTGGAACGCGGCGATCTCAGCGGAGAAGTCGGTTTCGTTTTCAAATTCATTGTTACGCCAGTGGATGTTGAGTTCTGCAAGCGGCTTCGTTTCCAGCAGCTTCAAAATCTTGAGGAAGTTTTCGGAAAGCTGAAATCGGAATGTGAAAGAAAGAAACTCGAAATGCAAACTGGCCCGAATTTCACGGTAGTGAATAGTCACTTTTTTGAGAAATCTGGCCGAATGCAGGCTAAGGGTCTTGACGATGTCGCCCATGCGCTTCTCCGAGGCGGCTTCAAATCCAGGATCCTGAAACTCGGACATGTTGATGTAGCAAACTTCGAGTTCTTCAATGGTGTAATAGAAGGGAAGATATTCCTCGTCATCCAGCTGTTGTGTGTCGCAGCGAGTTTCTTCAGCTGTCCTTATTCGACCCTGGCCAACCCTGATTGTATCCTGCTCTCCAAACACCTCCACTTTGATTGGAACAAGCTTCCTCTGGCGCACGGACTCCTCGGCGAGTTCCTTCAAACGCCAGTTGACGAGGCGGAGAGTCAGCAGGTCGTCGAGGTCGAGGTTCTCGACGACTTGCAGGAGGACCTCGTTGGGGAGGTCGTCGAGTTTCATCCTGAAACGAGGAATGTATCACGGTCAAATCAAGAGCAATCGACACGCACGACAGGAAATCGCGAGAACATGGGGAGAAGTCGACAGCATCCGCGCAATCTTGAAATCCAACTTGAAATCAACTGAAATCGACGCCAGAAGACGTCGAAAGACGAATTTCGAAAAACGAACGAATTCCCTTCAGGACTACTCAGAGAAGTTGTCCTTGCTATCCATTTTGCTTTCAGATGGAATGGCCCGAGTAAGTGAAGTGCCCGTCTTGAGCTCCGTATCCAAACCTCCAGGTCAATCAGTGGATAGCTCGGTCGGGATACACCGATCTTCATAGTCAAAATTTCGCACAAGAGTTTCAACATTTATCAACATTCTCAACAATTCCCCGAACAGCTCTAAAGATCCTCTTCACCTATCCCTCGAGGCCTCCAGCAGTAGATATACAGCGTCGCTGCCCTCAAATGGACGTTGATCGACCACGATTGGTCTCCAATCTTGAACGGGACGTTCAGAATGAAGATGCGTGGCGAAACTGACACGAAGTCGTACTTCTCGAGTAGTGAGTCCACTTCCTGGCTTTCCAGCCGATAACAAGGCAATTCTGAACGTTGCATCGCTGCCCATCTCCCGCTATCTATTCCAGGAAGACCAGGAAGGCTGGGTGAATCCGTCGACGAAGGCAAGGTCTCGCTGAAAATCTGAAGACGGACTCCAAAGCAACTTTCCTAAAACATTCTCACCAACACATGCCAACAGGTTCTTCGACCCTTCGACTCTTCGAGTCTTCAGGAGAAGTGGCCGAAGGGACTCCGAAATGCGCGAAGAGCACAAGGTCCCAGGATCACAGCGACATTCCCGAGATGGCACATGAGAGTTCCTGCCGGCCTTGCTCAATGTGGAAATTGTCCTGTATTAGATGTCTCTTCTTAGCCTCTAAAGCCCCGAAGCACCTTGTCAACAACATTTATCAAAATCAACAATTTCCTAAAACAAAGCCAGTATCAAATAACATCATAATCACAGCCTATCTTGAACTCCGTATCCAAACCTCCAGGTCGATTGGTGTATATCTCAATCGCGATACACCAATCTTCATAATTCTTTGTGAAGATGATTTCACTAAAGATCTCATCCTCATCCGTTTGGTCAAAGGCGTACTTTCGTTCAAGGGCATCCGTCAATCCTAGGTTGCGATTGTAGTAGAAGCGGTTCTCGCACTTGTGAGGATTCTGTCTCAGGTCCTGAAATTCACAGTCTGGAAGATTCAGCTCAGAACGCAAGAACTTACTCGAACGAGGGCTCTGATGGCGCTAAGAGCTCCAATGGACACTCGCCGACTGCTCAACAGACTGAACTTCCCTCCCTCCTTCGTGCACTTTGACATTTCGATCGCTTCTGCAATCGAGAAGGGTCCACGAACGTTGAGAGACTAGAATGACGGCTTTAGGAAAGAGTTTAGAAGCCCAACTTACGGTCAGTTCGCCACGAAGACCGGAGCAGATGTTCTGGAACGGGGCTAACTCGGCTTTGAAGTCAGATACGTTCTCGAATTGACGTGTTTCCCAGCGGAGTTCGAGGTGCGACAACAGCGTTTTCGGGAAGGTTTCAACTCGTGTCCGCATCCTCGTTTCCAACAAACTCATAATCTGGGAAAACGGCTCCGAAAGCTGGAAACACAAGACATTAAGAAGCTCTAAATGAAGACTTACGGATGAACCCATGTAGTAGAAAGCGACCTTTTCGATGTCTTTAGCAGAACACAGGTTGAGAATCTTGAGAACATCCTCCAATGGCCTCGTGCTGTCAGCGACGTCCAGTTCTCGGATGGCGTAAAAGAAGGGAAGTATTCCTTCAGAGTCGAGATGCTGGTTGGCCCGAACTTCTTCCACAGTCTTTTTACGGGCTTGGCGAGTTTGGCGCAGGCGATAGGGTTCCAAATGATCTTCAGGCGGGAGCACGTGCGACACATAATCCTGGTTTGGAGCAAGCCAGAGTTTGACCGGAACGAGGTTCCTCTGGCGAATGCACTCCTCGGCGACTTCCTTCAAACGCCAGTTGACCAGGCGAAGGGTCAGAAGGTCGTCGAAGTCCAGGCGCTAGACGATTGGAGGCAGAAGCTCGTTTGGGAGGCCGTCGAGCTTCATCCTGAAATGAGGAACAGGTCAAGAAAAGGTGCAAAACTGACAGCGTAGGCGCGCAAGCAAATCAGAATCGGGAAGAACGATCGCTGTATTCCCGAGCTAAGAGGACAGACGGCCACTCCAGCAAATATCAGAAAGTGACACAAAACAAGAATTTTGAAAAACGGATGATTTCCGTTGAGGAGCACCAGAAGATCTTCATCTCGATGACTGGCCTTCTCGGCGCATTTTTGAAGCCGCCACGTCCGATTCTCATCACGTCACAGCTGATTTTCGTCCTGATTCCCTTTCCAGTCTTCCAAGGTACAGAACTCGTTGGACACAGCTGAAGCAGATCCACAGAGTGCAGATCTACTCATTCCTTAAGAAGGCGATCCCGCAAGTGAATCAACATCTTGGACGGACGTGAAAAGATGATCGCGATTCCCAGATAACGATCTTTGGACTTCAGAGCCCCGAAACAACTTGTTAACAACATTTATTAGAACATCAACAGATTCCAAACATATCAAGCAGCTTATCGGCGGTGCAAACAGTCTATCCAAAGATCCTCACCATTTTCATCGTCTAGTCCGATGTGGATCCGCCACTCTCGATTCTCAACCTTGAAGGGGATCTCATAGTCCATGAAGTTCTCTTCAATTGCGTCGAAGTCGTACGTCTTCAGAAGGATGTCCTTCAGCGAAGAGTTCAATCTGTTGACGATACGATTTCGCAGCTCCGAGGATTCTTCATGAGTTCCTAAAACTTCTGAGTTAATTTTCAGGTCTGAACCTCAGAACTTACGTCGACAAACGCTGTGATAGCTTCGATGGTCCCAAGGGAGGCAGGACTGTTATCCCACAGAAAACATTCTCCGTCTTCGGCGCATTTCAGCATGTTGATGGCTTCGGCAAACGAAAACGGGCCCGTAATGTCGAGACGCTGAAAACGATTGTGAAGAAGAGAATAAAGAATCCTATTTACGGTGAGTTTTCCACGAAGAGCGGAACAGAGGCTCTGAAACGCAGCTACCTCGGTGGAGAAGTCAGAAACACTGTCAAAATTGGCGTGTTTCCATTCCACCTCGAGTTCCAACAAAGGCTTCTCTTCCAGCAGCTTTATGACCGCGAGGAAGTTCTCGGAGAGCTGAAAACAAAAGGTAAAATGGAGAAGTTTGCAAAGCGTACTTACGCGAAGATCCTTGTTAAAGAGAGTCACTTTTGTGACGAATCTCGCCGAGTGCAAGCTGAGGATCTTAGCGACGTCGCCCCAGCGCTTCTCTCTTTCGGCTCTCCAATCAGGACCCGTAAACTTGGAGTCACTCCAGAGGCGAACTTCCAGTTCGTCGATGACGTAGTAGAACGGGAGGTACTCTTCGTCGTCCAACTGTTGGCTGGCGCGACGAGTTTCTTCCACATTCTTTGTCTGCTCCCAGCGCTTTGTTAGATAGATGAGATCCTGGTCTTCATTCAGCATCAGGCCGACCGGAATCAGTTTCCTCTGCCGAATGGACTCCTCGGCGAGCTCTTTGAACCGCCAGTTGACCAGGCGGAGCTTGAGAAGGTCGTTCAAGTCGAGGTTCCCGACGACTTGCAGGAGAACCTCATTGGGCAGGTCGTTGAGCTTCATTCTGGAACAAGGAATGGGGTCACAGGAATGACAGAGGGAGCAAGGAACAAGCAACGCGCCTATCTCAAAATTAAGAAAAACAACAGTCGAGAGTAAGAACATAACAAGGCTCACAATCTGTCCCCAATTCCGGCAAAGGAGAGGCAAAATGGTGGCCTACACTTCAAAAGACGTCACTCAAACGGAAATTTCGAAATACAAGCTCGCTTCCTTTCAAGACCAATTCGAAAGTATAACGTTCGTTGGTTGCACAACTTGTCGCTGGTTGCACTAGCGACTTTCTCGTTACTTATCTCGTTTGTGAGTTGACCTAGAGGACGATTCCAAGGTGTTATGTAAGGCGAGTTTCCGCCGGTAACGAATGTGGATCATTAACAATCAAACCCCCGAAACACTTCCTAACAACATTTACTGAAACACCAACAAATTCCAAACATATCAAGCGGCTACTAGAAGCAAAGGTAACAGCTTATCCAAAGCTCCTCATCATCTTCATCATCCACATCGATCTGGATCCGCCACTCTTCATTCTCAACCGTGAAAGGGATTACACAACGCATGTAATCACCGTAATATTCCTCAGTTCGTTTAAAGTCGTACTTCTTGAAAAGGGCGTCCTTCAGCGAAGTGTTCAATCTGTAGGCGATGTTGCTTTCGCAGCTCCGAGGATTCTTCATCAAGTCCTAAAACTTCTGAGATGATTCCTTGGCTCTGAACGTTGGAACTTACGTCGACG
>KN166983.1:61878-85880 GCA_000757745.1 Steinernema scapterisci | reverse complement strand
ATGAGTTGTGCTGGTATGAGTTGTCCGGGGTATGAGTTGACCGTGGTATGAGCTGTCCGTGGTGTGAGTTGTCCGTGGTATGAGTTGTACTGGTATGAGATAGGCTGGTATGAGTTGTCCTGGTATGAGTTGTACCCGCGCCAACCGCGCAACGTGATCTCGTGACCGGAATATACGCAACCTACGCGAAGCCCATCTTCCTGGAAACCAAGCCGCCAGCAATTCCAGAGTCTCGTTACAGCAAAAATCACACCAAACGTCGTTGCCAAAGCGAAAACTTTGAAAAGCAAGCGCGGTTCCCTTCAGGACCAATTCGAAAACATGACTTTAGTTGGTTGCACAACTTGCCGGTGATTGCACACCGTTTCCTAGCTCATAAACTCGTCGTTTCCACGAAGAGCGAAGACAAGAGCCACGCTAGCGAAGGATTCGAGGAGAAGTCCGCCACAGAATACTTGAAAGAATCAGCTTTAACAAAGCAGATCTGAACTCCTTGTCAAGATCTTGGGTATACCTTCAGACCTATGACGTCACTCTAAGGACATCTCATTCCTTGAAGCTGGTGAATCCACAACTTGGACTCGAAATGTACATCGCAAGCTTCGAAATAACATTTATCAACAAAATATTAATATTCTCCATATCAAACATAAGGGTAATAAATCTTGGGCTGTTTGCACTCGATAGCAAAGTAGACTTCTTCCCCGATCTCGATCACGATCACCCACTCCTGGTTCTGCACCTCAAAATCAATTTTGCCAAAACATAATAACTCTGCATTTTCGTGAAGGTCGTACTTCTCGCGAAGAGCGTCGATCAACAAGGCGTCGACGCTGTAGTTGACCATCATATCAAACTTGCGAGGGTTCTCCATGAGGTCCTGAAATTGAGTACATGATTCTTTGCTTAGAACACCAAAACTCACATCGATCAGCGCCGTGATAGCGTCGAAGGCTCCAAACGGAACGCGGCCGTTGTGGAGGAGGTCGATAGTTCCTCCAACATTAGCGCATCTGAACATTCCAATCGCCTCGGCAATCGAAAAAGGTCCTCCCAGAGTAAGATGCTAAACAAATGACTCAGTACATGGCAAGAAGAAGTCAACTTACGTCCAAGGTTCCACGACGCGAATAGCAGAGGCTCTGGAACACGGCGATCTCGGTGGTGAAGTCATCTCCGTTGCCGAATTCTTCGTTTTTCCAGTAGATATCGATGCTTGTCAACGGCTTCGTTTCCAGCAGCTTCATCATCTTGACGAAGTTCTCGGAGAGCTAAAACATTGAAACTCAAGGCATTTCAAAGCCAAACTTACATGCAATGTAGTGATCTTCAAGACCATGATCTCTTCGAGGGCTCTGGCCGACAGCAGATTCAGGATCTTGACAGCGTCGCCCAAGCGCTTCTCGACAACGACAGGACTAGGTTCATTATCGTGATCCCGACGGTCAAGGTACAATCGTTCGATGGTGTAGTAGAAAGGCAGGTAGTCTTCGTCGTCCAGTTGTTGGGTGGCGCGGCGAGTCTCTTCAACAGTCCTTTCGCAAATCGCCCTTTTGTAGCCTTTAGAGGAATCCAAGCGATGAATGAAGTCCTGGTCGACATCCAGTTCCACTTTGACCGGAATGAGCTTCCTCTGGCGGATGGACTCTTCGGCGAGTTCCTTGAAGCGCCAGTTGACCAGGCGGAGGGTCAAAAGGTCGGGCAGGTCGAGGTACTCGACGACTTCGAGCAGTACCTCGTTCGGTAGATGGTTGAGTTGCATCCTGAAACAGTTTAAAGGTCGACAAAGATGCTAAGAACTAATAAACGCGCAGACCAAAACACGACAAACATCACATCACGCGCAAACCGGAGCAACTCGCAATCAAGAAACACGGTAAATGACCGATTCTAAGCTCCTCGGCAGAATAAACGCGATCTAAACAGACGTTTCTCGAGGCCAAACCAGGCGTCAGACCCTCTTTTCGACGAAATGCCCACCGAACGCCGCCGCGCGAACGAGTTTCGACAAACGAACGAACGCGCTTCCCTTCGGGACCAATTCGAAAATACGGCGTTCGTTTGCAGGTTCGCGAGAGAGGCGTCGATGAGTGGTTACGCGAAACTGCCAATGGTGTGTTGACGAAAGTTTGAGGATGGCTTGTTCCATGAACCCACTGAATCTACAGCTTGGGACCCTAGAAGAGGCAAAAGCTCGTAAAACAACATTTTATCAAATAATCAACAATCTCTCGGCTTTCAACAACTGATATAAATGTTGGATTCTTTCGTCATATAGATCTCGATCAACCACAACTGGTTCTCTCTCTTGACTAAGATTTCACATATCATGCAACCTTCGTAATCGAATTCAAAGTCGTAGATCTCAAGAAGATCATCCGTCAGCGAAGCGTTCCCGCTGTAATGGAAACCGTATTTGGTCCTGCGTGGGCTCTCTATCAGGTCCTAAAATTTTGGTTATGGTTCTTCGCTGACAACGCCAAAACTCACATCTATTAGCGTCGTGATAGCGTCGACGGCACCAAGCGAAACGCGACTAGTTTCTCGCAGGTGGAAATCTCCTCCTATTTTGGCGCATTCAAGCATGCCAATCGCCTCGGCTATCGAGAAAGGTCCATCCAAGTTGAACATCTGAAAACGAGCATCATGTTCAAGAGTAGAAAAAGCCGAACTTACTTCCAGGCTTCCGCGAAGCGCAGAACAGAGGCTCTGCAGCGTAGCTATCTCGGTGGAGAAGCTGGTTTCTAAGTCAAAGTCATCGTGGTTCCAGCGCACAGTGAAATCTGTGAGCGGCTTTGTTTCCAGCAGCTTCAAAATCTCAATCAAGTTTCCGGAAAACTGAAAAATCCAATAAATTGAGAAATCCGAAATGCAGATTTACATGCAAACCGTCGTAGCTTATAGAGACGGTTCTGATGAATCTGGCCGAAGGGAGATTTAGGAATTTGATGGCGTCGTCCCAGCGTTTCTTTGCGGCGGCAGGAGTCGGAAACTTGGAGCGCTCCCAAGGGTTAACTACGAATGTTTCGATGGTGTAGTAAAACGGCAAGTATCCTTCGTCGTCCAGCAGCTGGCTGGCGTGACGAGTTTCTTCAACAGTCCTTGCCAGGGTAGGTCTTCGTCTTTCAAGGTGGATGATGTCCTGATCTTCAAACAGCTCCACTTTCACCGGCATCAGCTTTCTCTGCCGGATGGACTCCTCGGCGAGCTCTTTGAACCGCCAGTTGACCAGGCGAAGGGTCAAAAGGTCGTCGAGATCGAGGTTTTCGACGACTTGGAGGAGAACCTCGTTCGGGAGGTCGTTGAGTTGCATCCTGAAACTAGGGAAAGGTGACAACGTCATTTTGCACGGAACTCTGTAATGCGATCACAAATATGTGAATTTAGAAGAGGGTTCCCTCGACTAGGAGCAAGCCACGGAACCAGCCGACTGCCAATCCACTGATCAAAAGCGTCGCTCAAATGCTCAAATTACGAGATGGCGCAATTCCCTTCAGGACCTCAAAGATACTTCATGCGTCGTTCCTCGAATTTTCATAGGTTGCACGTCCGTGATCCACGTTGGGAAACCCGCATCCTCTGAGCTCCTTACAATTAGATTTCGGTCTTCGGAAGCAGCAACGACAGTAGCAACTCGATGTCAGGTTTCCAGATGGTATGTACGCGTCCATTCCCACTTCCACCTTCTAATCTCCCGTTTCAGTTCCTATCCTTCGTTTGACTCCTGGCGATCGCCCCTCATTTCAAGAAGACGAGCCCGAAGACGATCACCGAGAAGCGCTCGGCCATTTGGACTTCTAAGAGCGCGATGACCACGAAGGTCAAGAGCACGAAGACTCACGACCAGGACGATGATTCCGAGTTGACCCAGGTGAGATTTTGCCAGCTTTGTTGAATCTAAAAGTCCCATTTTTAGGAAGACTCGATCAGCACCCAGATGTCCGTCAAGTTGAGCAAGAAGAGCCTGAAATTGCTGGATCTGTCTGGCCTAAGGAGACAAGCATTCGGTGAGTTCAAAGTGGGCCGACATGTGAGGGATTAGCCATGGTTTCCAGAAATCCGAAATCGCCTCCACGAAGAGCGAAGACAAGAGCCAAGCCAGCAAAGCGTTCGAGAAGAAGTCTGCCACAGGGAACTCGAAGAAGTCAGTGCGGGCCGCCACGGGAACGAAGGGAACCAAGGATCTGGATTTGCTGTGATTCAGAGAAGCGGCGGAACCGAAACGTAAGCTATCAGAACCTTGGCTCTTCAGTGCAGATCTCCATCAACGGGAAAAGGAGAACCAGGTTTCTTCAGGAATGGGTCCTTCTCATTTCAGCGCGGTTGCACCCAAAACAACCCCTCTTCGTTCGCCCGAAGCAAAGTGCAAATATGAGTCACCGCTGTTTATCCCCATTTCGCGCTGACTATCGATTGCCCTCGCAGCCGTCGCTCCCTGCCGCGTGTTTTTCGCTTTCAGGCCATGTTTCGCGGGCTGAAAAAGCCTCCCAAGCTTCTAAAAGCTGTTATGGACAGCGACGTATCTACCTCATCTGTTCCATCTCGTTCTCTTGGCAATGTCCCAACGGAAATCCTCGCTGATATTACTGCCTGCTGCGCTTTGGCCTCAAGAACTGATAAAGGCGCGGCTTTGAAAAGCCTGAGAAATGTGTCCCGGCGTTTCAAGGATCTCGCGGATCGGGTTTTGGAATATCGCTTGTGTCTTCAGTAAGTTGACCCTAGTTTAGGACTTTTGAACCCAAATTTCGGTTTCAGGATCGATGGGGAAGTCATCACCTACACCATGGCTCTCCACTTCCCAGGCCAGCGAGTGATTCTAGGACAGATCCACCGCAGAGTGACCTCACCAGCCCATTTTTGGCCTCATCTTGAGAAGCACGGATTGGACTTCATGCACCTGAAATGCGCTGAGATTTTCGCCGTTTTGTGTCCCAAAACTTCGCCTATGGAAGTCGAAGCTGTGGAGATTGGCTACCGGACTTGTGAGGCTATTTTGACGTCCTGTCCTGACTACGTCAGCCGGAATCTGACATTCCTGAACGTGACCCATATGAGCCAAGATCTCAAAGGTCAGGTGCTGGTCAAGGTGAGTTCTAAATTCTTAGATTTAAGGATTTTAGGATCTGTTTTAGGACTTTGGCCGACTTCTGGAGAAGCCGATCTTTGCCCAAAGGCACAAAAAGTTCGATTATCTGTGTTTTGACTACTGCCTATCAGGACCAGAAGCGGCCCCATTTATGATCCAGATGCTTAGGATATCGAAACGGGTGAAATTCGTCATCGGCGAGGATTTGGTGCCTGAGTTGCTGAAGGAAATGGAGTCGAATTATACCTGCGACGTCACTGTTCAGGTGTATGATAGTCAGGCTGGGCATCCTGGGATGGAGCCAGTGTATGGACAGTTCTGTCGGCTTGCTGAGGTGTGTCTTTGGGGTCTTAGATCCGGTGGACTTCTGTGCAACCCGCTAGCCTTCATCCCAATAATTCAAGATTTCTGTTTCCAGATCTGGCGTCTCTCAGACCATCTCCACACCAACACCATAGAAATCTTCAACCACGTCTCAGAAACCGAAGAGATCCACGTTCCAAGCAAACGGGAAATGGCCCACTTCCCAGGCTTCATCTGCTATTTCTGTCCCGCGGCTCTTAACTCCATGATTCTCCTAATCTTCCCTCCTGTCCAGCAGCTTCACTTGACCGGGCTCTCCACCCAAAGAACCTCAACTCTGACCTTAACTGCCAAGACCAAATTCCTCTATTTCTTGAAAGGCGACTATAGGTTTGGTTTTTGTAATCCAGGCGAGCGGGTTGAGCTGGATGGCTTGAAGGTCTTCAAGAATGAGGTAAGCTTTGGATATGACTCAAATGACGAGAGATACGTTTAGATCTTCTGCTGCAACGTGACAGAGAGAACGTCAGAACTCATCAGGATTCACCTCTTAACGAACTTCCCAAGACTCGAGGATCAAGTAGAACAGTGCCAAACTGACAGCCCAAACCTACCATTTCACCTGACAATCACGGATTGAAAAAAGTGCTCCAGAATAAACTTTAAGTCTGTTGTTCTCTCCATCTTTCCGCCGTCGGCCGTCCCTAAACGTCTTCTTCTTCTCCCAAAACGAGTATGCGCGTACCCATGCGCTCAAGGCCAAGGTCGTTCGCTGCTGCTGCTGCCACGGCATCTTTGCCGATCAGCGGCGCGGCGAGTTCCCTCTTCGGTTCCAAGCAATGATAAGATCTCCTGCAATCAATTGTCGCCCGGCAGATCTGCTAAGAATGCGACACCGCAAGATCTGTCGCCCACCTTGTCTCCTTTCCCTGGCCGCCGCGCGGCGCTCGGCGCCTCTCAAATTAGCATTTCTATTTGGCTGTTTTGGTGCCACGCGATTTACTCTTCTCGTCGCCCCCGAAGGTCATGTTTCCGCGATCTACGGCACCAACTCAACCTCGTGCAACTTTCGCGCATTGTTTGTTGTCATGCGACAGTCGATGGTCGTCGAAGGTCACTCCCGGCTGCCGACGTTTAATGCCTAATGACAGTTTACAGCTTCCGCGACACGCTGAATTGTTAGGCCTGAGTTGACTTTGGGAATTTGAATCGGTTGCGGAAGAGCGTGGAAAGTTTTTTGAAGACTTCAAAAAACTGCGCGGTTTTATGATTCTTGCGACCTTGAAGGAGGGGGAGATTGATTTATCACCACATAATAGTTTTGGAAAGTTTGAATTTTATGGTTGGGTCTATAAAACAGTGATTAAGACGTGGGGGGAGGATGGAGATGGTGTTCTTAAGTCTTAGGGGTGTTTGCAGGGTGCTGATTAGAGAGGACCGTTAAGGAGAATTCATGCTTGTGGCTTAAATATAAGCAGAATTGTAGGTTAAAGTTTTACTATTTTTTGGTGTCGATCTCTAGCTGAAGCCTACTTCCTTGATTCATAAATGTTAGTCATGTTTGCTGTTCTCGAGAACAAAGAAAAGGCGCTTATTCTGATATTTAGCTAAGCAGCTTTAAAAGTATTTTATGGTTGGGTCTTTAAAAAAGTGATTAAAATGTGGGGGAGATTGGAAATGGAATTCTAAGGTCTTAAAGATGTTTTCAAGGTGCTGATTAGAGAAGACTTTTTTGCAGTCCTTGACGTCTTTCTTTTCTTTTTAGGCACTAAAGCAAACTTCCTTTAGAAATAGAATAAAATTTTAAGGCTCAACTTTTACTAATTTTTAAAGTTTTTTGCCCTCGTCCTCAGCTACAGCATACTTCCTTGATCCATGAATTTTAGTAATGTATGCTGTTGTCAAAAACAAAGAAAAGGCGCTTATTCTGAGATTTAGTTAAGCGACTTTAAAAGTAGTTTTACGGTTGGGTCTCTAAAAAGGTGATTAAAATGTGGGGGAGACTTCTAAGGTCTTAGAGATGTTTTCAGGGTGCTGATTAGGAAAAATTTTTTGATTTCTGCTGTCTCTCTTGTTTTTTAGGCACTAGAGCACACTTCCTTTAGAATTCTAGAAATCATAGAATATTAAGGCTCAACTTTTGCTAATTTTTAAAGTTTTTTGCCCTCGTCCTTAGCTACAGCATACTTCCTTGATCCATGAATTTTAGCTATGTTTGCTGTTGCCAAGAACAAAGAAAAGGCGCTTATTTTAGGATTTAGTTAAGCAGCTTTAAGGGCTATTTTCAACATCAACTTAAGATAAGTCATGCAATCTGCAATCACATGTAGGCTTAAGAGGACTTCGGTGTTCTTGTTTCTGAGTTTGTTTAACGGACGTCTTAAGCACTTTTAAAATTAATTTTTTTCGTCGTCAGACTCGGTCTTCGAAAATTGATCAGCCATGGAAAACATTGAAATCATGATTTTCTATGTTTTTTGAGGATGCATAGTTTGTCCTAATCAGTTTTTAGCTTTATGTTTGTTAACTTGAACTTCAAACCTTTCATTTTAAGACTGCAAAATAGGCTTTTTAAGTTTTTGCTCTAATTACCTTATCCTCTTCTGGCACCTACCATTCATTATGTCCCCGCCATACCAACCCCCATTTCCACCATGACTCATAATCGCAAATTACACATAAACACAGGAAATCCAAAAGCTTGTAAACAGCTTGCAAGCTCATGTTTTCATTAGAACTCGGACAGGTGATCTCTCTCGGTCAGGTGCTTAACTTGACGCTGTTCGCTTTTTTGAGCAGCCGGTTCTGGGAGAATTGTTGCGCAAATTTTGGTTTGCAGCTTTTTTGTTTGATCTAGATAGCCGCAGAGAAGATTTATGTTCTGATCAAAATGGAACGGTTACACAGGTGACCTCATTCTGTCGGGTGACCTTTGGAACTTCCTTTTCGCAACATTTTCGCGCCCGTTTTGGAACACTTCCTTTTTAGAGGGTTTTTTGCAAGTTGGACTGCTGGGAATTTTTAAGCACTTGAAATAGTTTGTTAAAACGGATATTTTTTGGTGAACTGTCGGACAGCTTTGAAATTCTTGAAGATAATTAATTTTTGAATTTTCAACCGGCCAGTGCTTGTGTGCCGGCCATTTGAGATTTCAGCTTACTTCATTGACCAAAAGCCTTTGCTGAAAACGCCCATTTTGTTTGTTTACTGTTCTGCCTTTTCATCGTAATCAAAATGCTACAAACTCACTGGGAAAACACACATTAGCTTTGAAGTTTGACTCTGTATACAAACACCGTAAATAGTAGATGCGGAGAGCAGGTGAGGGGACCAAGGTTTATATGTTCTTATTTGCTTTTCGCAAGTTTAGTTAAAAATTTGCAGGAGCGGTAGTGTAGGCAAGGGATACAGTGGCTTGAATTTAGATAATTTATAGTTTTTTTGGCAGCTGGACGTCTTAATTTTAACTAAAATTTGGTAATATTTGCTGCTCTAAGATGTAAGAGTGCTTCTTCAGGGTTTTCAAAGGAGGGTGCGCGACCGAAATTTAGCTTTAAAAGGTTTACAATTTTTGCAGATGATTACCCGGACCACCTAAAATAACTATATTTGGTTTGGTTGGTAAAGTGCGAAAAAGTTGCTTAAGTGGCTTGCAACCATTATTTTAAAATTTATAATTTTTTGATCGGTGTTGATAGTGCCTTTTTAAGAGTTTGGATATGTTCAAGTCAGTTTTGTCAAAACTGCTAACAACACTAACTAAACGTTCTTATTTTTTGTCACTGCGGAAAGGTTCGGATAGAAGCGGTTGCGGAACAAAGACGAGGGTGACCAAAGTGCCTTTTGTGAGGGTGCCTTTCGCAAGTTTAGTTAAAAGTTTGCAGGAGCGTTAGTGTAAACAAAGGCTTGAGTGGCTTGAATTCAGATGACTTCTACTTTTTGACACCTTTTGACACATTTTTTGGGCTTTCCCCTTGGGCGACTTTAACTGGAATCCGGTATTTGCTGATTCAATCTGTTTAAAGTGCACCTTTAAGTTTTTTGTTGGTGGACTCTTAAAAGTTTGTTTTAAACCTCGAAAACAAGATGCGGGTGACCAGAATTAAGTTTCAAAGTTTAGTTTTAAGAGGTCTAAGAAATTTAGAAAAGGAATTTTTGAATACGCGCGACCACACCGAAAAGGCTAAAGATATTTGAAAGAGTAAGTGCGGAAAAAAAGCTTTGGTGACTTGCATTCTTCTTATATTGTCTAACCAATCTTTAAGAACTTATATTTTTTTGAACGAAAAACTCTAAAGGATTTTGATAATTAAATTTTAGGAAGTTAGTTAACATCAATTTAAGTTAAACGGAATTACTAAATGCTCATTTAGTGTTATGAGCATTTAGTAATTCGTTGTTTATGCTGGTTGGCCGCTAGGCACTAAAGGAACACTAAATGAAAAATCATAAATTTTTTTGAAATTCGTAGTAACTTCAGTTTTATGCGTAAGATTAAAATAACAAACGTCATTGTTTTGTTTTGAAATTTCTTGTTTGTTTGGAACAGCTGAGTTTTATCATGCCAGATAAACATAAACATGTCAAGTTGAAATGCTTCAAATATTTAAAGGATTAATTTTGCCGTTAGCGTCATCTTGGTTATTAAGATTTTCATTTTTGTGGCCTTTTTAATCGTCCTGATTAATGCATGTTGGACTAGTTTGGTTAATTTTTGACGGATATTGCAACAGAGTCTTAAGCGTTATTTCTAAGATTTCTTTGGACTTTGTAAAATCTAATTTTTGTATCTCGATTCTTTTGGTCAATTTTTTGTTAAATATGAAGACTAGTTTCTGTGCTTGTGATTCTTGCAAAAGTTCAACTCTGATCTATTACGTAACCGCGATTACACCATCCCCCTTAGGCTCTTGTTTTGTTCCAGTCGCTTTGCCACCTTTTTCCAAGCACCCCGTCTTCAAATCCCGTCCAACCCTTACCGAGCCCCTGCAGCTCTCCCTGCTGCACCAGATTAGATCGGTGTTCCCGGGTCCCAAATCACAAATATCTCTGCCTCTTCCGCCATCGATCATCTTCTCGGTCGTCCACCAATTTCGAATGCAATTCTTCATAACCGATCACTCTCTCATCGTCGTAAACTCTCGAGCTCCTTCTTCTGCAGAGCCAAAAGTGCTCTCTCTCTCCTGTCTCCGTGTCATGCGCGTGGGAGAGATCTTGGTCGTCGCCTCTCGCTTGGCGTCGTCGGCGGCCGATGACCTCGGCCGGTGCATGCGCCGCCGCAGCCACCGCAAGTCGTCAAAGTCGTGCTCCTTTGCGCTCCTACGGAGGGCTACCGGGGAGCGCTCTGGGAAAGGTGGACTCCGCCGCCGCCGTCGCCGCCGCCACCGGCGACACCGACGCTGACGACTACCGGTGACAGTCGCGCAGCAGCCCTAACGACCAAGAGACCATATCTCTCCCGCGCGCAGCACCGGGCGAAAACGTCACCGCGCCCACCGAAGGCATTTTATAGATATCCCCCGTCCCCGCCTGGGGTTCAACGTCGTCGTCGTTGGTCGCCGCCGGTCGAACAGTGTCAGTGTGTCAAACGCCGATTCCGCCGCTGCCGCCACCGCCGCCGTCGTCCGCCGCCGCACGCCGCCGCCCTTGGCCTCGTAGCGAGAGAGAGAGAATCGTCCGACGCCGACGCCGAACAAGGAGAGCAGCCGCCGGAGGAGAGAAGAAATGCAGAAAGGTAAGCAGGCCACTAAACCAGGTTTCTGGGTCCCGATCGCCCCTTGACCCTGTTGACCCAAAGCTGCTACGTCCACCAGCCCCGGGCTGGGAGAAGTTCGAACCTCTGCTCTCCGAGGGCCACCGAGGGATGAGGGTCTTAGAGAAGGGAGAGAGATTGAGGTTAATGGATCTGGTTCTAAGGCGGAAGTGGGGTTTGGAAGGCGGCATCTAAGGTAAGGAGGGGTTGGGGTGGTTCAGGGTCTTGGCCATGGGTTCGTCTTCTTTGAGCTTAGTTACCCCGTGCCCTAGAACCTCTTAGCCTAATTCTAAGCCAGAGTCCGGAACCCCAAGATCCTAACTCCCGTATTTCAGTTCTCACCCAGAACGAGCTCATCCCATGCAGCGTCTGCGGTGACAAATCCTCCGGGATCCACTATGGAGTTCACACCTGTGAAGGCTGCAAGGTAACCTTTGTCCCCATCCTGGCCTGCATCCTAATCTGCCCCATTTCAGGGCTTCTTTCGACGTAGCCAATCCCTCTCCAACAGCAGCTACAAATGCACCCGAGGCCAGAACTGCATCGTCGACCGAGTGAACCGGAACCGATGTCAATACTGCCGTCTCCAGCGATGCCTAAAAGTAGGCATGAGCAGAGCAGCCGTAATCTTTGGCAGAAGATCCAAAAAGACCAAGGAAAAGGTCGCTGATATTGTAAGTTTCCGAAATGCCGATTGGAATTTTGAAATTTGCGTAAAAAACTGCGTTTGACCTTAATATGGAGGTAGATGTGGGGTGACCTTGGAAGGCAAAAACGGGATTAGTTAACGGGTGGCGTAACGAACGAGGTTGTTGAGGTAACGGGTGAAAAGAGAACCGGTTTCGGAAACGCTTTTGACAAATTGGCGAGTTAGCGGTAGGTCCAAGATGGAGGAAATGGCCTTGTAAGTTTAAATATGGTGTGGAGAGACTTTTTTGGATGGCGCGTTGGCATTCGCTTAAAGTTTATTTTGATAAAGAAGCTGATCAGCTTAGAGACTATTTTTTGGAAGAACTCATCCGTTGCGGTACGGAAATTTTTGTTCGTGGCTCTGTGAAGGTTGAGTCATTTTTTAACTCAGGGTGGGAGACTTAGAGGCCAGTTTTTTGGAAATTTAAACTGTTTGGATATACCGCCCGGAAATCCGTTCTTACTTGGGGTGGAAAAGAGAAACAGCCAAAATATATTTTTTGAGAGTTGCGTCTGCATGCTTTACTAAATTATTGAAAGAGAAGCTACTTATGCGGTTTTTGGGGTTTTAAAGTTGAAACAATTTCTGGCATTTTAACTCTATGTTTTTTTGTTTGCGGTAGTGTTTGAACGTCAAGCAACAGTTGTTTTTTGGTCACTCGTTTTCACTTCAACTTTCCCTTAAACTTCAAACATAAAAGCAACAAAAAAGTTAAATTTTTTGTTTTTCGGTTCACTAAATGTTAAAAATAGTTTTGAATTTTAAATACGGTACGTGGTCTTTTGCTGCCACTTGTTCTTAGTATAAATCAAGGGAATTTATGAGCTTCAACATTCCACTTGAAAGATTTTTGTCGCCCGGTTCCCTCGTCAATTTGGGCTAAAATTGTACCAGTTTAAAAGTGCTAGTTTACAAAACTTTAAGTTCTATTGTCCGATTGACAAAGCTGTTCTTGCCAAACCATTTTGGTAGCTTTAATATTGAAATTTTTGGTGGCCCATGTTCCGGATGTTTTCCGGACTTTTTAAATAGACAAAATTCTTTTAAAATGTAAAAAGATTTAGTGAAATTCAGTTAAGTTTTTAATTTTCTTGTAAGTTTTTTGTTCTTTCAACGCCACAACTTTTCATTTTTAAGCATTTCTGAGCGATTTCAGTGTTGTTGAGTTTAACATTTTTGGAATTTCTTTTTTATAAGACTCATTTTGATGTTTATGTGTGCTTCCAGGCCAGACAATACCAACAACAAGCGACCACAGAACCAGCCACTCCAGCCGCCTGTTACTCCTCGTACCAATCCGACATCCAAAACGTGGTCCCCATCTCCTACAACCAACCCACCACCCCTCAACCCATCTACTTATCCGGCGGCTACTCAGCCGGCAACGGCATCTACATGACCCCGGCCATAGCCGATGCCCCCATCAACTACACCGTAGTCCCGGAATCAGCGTCAGACTACGCTCAAATGGCGATTCCTGGATCAGAACCGCCAGGAAATCCGACTGGCGTGTACCCGGCTCAGACTATGGTCGAATCGCACGATTTCGTCAAGGGGCTCACGTCGTTTTTCGTGAACAAATTCGCCAATCGCCAGAAGGATTTCAGCATTCTTCCTGATCTCTTCGACCAGAACATGGTAGGTCTATTATCGGGGGTTGACGTCTTATGCTTCCTGTCTCCGTCTCTCTCTCGCCTGTCTTTTCCTCTACCGGCCTCCTCTCGCTCGCCTGGCTGGCTCTCTTGTAGGGGTAAATCGGGGTCATCGACAGTCGCCGCCGGGACGCCTTGTTACGCCATCGACTGGCACGATCGGCGCTTGTTTTGTAGTTGTGCGCGCGAGGGGGTCATCAAGGACATCCAGCCCCGCGCGTTAATCAATGGGCGACTCTGCGACGCCGCCGCCGCCGTCGGTGCAGACCACAAAAACTTTTACGCGTCGAGAAAAGGCGTTTAAGTCGCGTAAATGGTCTCTACTCTCTGAGATGAGTGGCCTTTATGAGCATCAGCGGAAGGTTTATGAGGGGCGGTTTCATTGTTGCGGTTGCTTTGTGATCTTTGTGGTCAGGAGATGAGGAGATCGCAAGGACGTGGGAACTGGGCAGTAAGGCTACGAATGCACTTAAAGACACGGTCGACATGATTAAGACTTCAATTCTAAGCTAAAACAAAATCTAATTTACGTTTCTAATTGCAGACCCTGTCCGACAGCTGGCGCCGATTCGCCAATGACCTGACCGAGATCATCCAGAACTTGATAGAACTGGCGAAACAAGTCGAAGGCTTTAACGACCTGAACCAAGAGATCCAGATCAATCTCCTGAAACGCAATGTCTTCGAGATTACCCTGCTCGTCCTCACGCTCTCCTACGACATCGACTCCGGCCAACTCGCCCTTGCCAACGACAAGCTGCCCAGGAACAGCCACACCGAGCCTTATCTGACTTCGGCGATGCATGACTGTGTTAGCACCTTAGCCCAGAGAAGATTTAGTCCTCAGGTCATAGCCATTCTTTGTGGAATCGTCCTCCTTGAGTCTGATTTTGTCCCGCCTCCCTACGTCGACAGGTCTAGCCAGACTTTGTACAATGCCCTCCAATACGAGTTAGGTCCGAACTGGGAGATTCACTATACCGACATTGCCGAAATGAGGCTACAAACCTCAAAAGTCTCTCGCCTGCATCTGGAATGCCTCCTCAGGGTCAAGCAGCTTGACATGTCTCTAGAACAGACCCTCCCTCCCCTCTACAAAGAACTCTTCGCCGACATGAACATGAACCTAAACATGATCAACATGACCACCACGCAGTTCCAGTAGTTCCAGATCCGAATCCTCCTCTAAGTCATCCCCCCTTCACATGCATTCCATTCCCACTCGGTCTCCGTGCTTCAGATCGGTGCCAAGCGCGTTTTTGTCCAAAGAACCCAACGTCTTTCATTTGAATGTAAATAAGATTTCTTCTCAGCTTCCAAATCCCCCACTCCCCTTCCACGAAAAGTTGTGATATCTACTTGTAGAACGTGTAATATTCTATTTATTAGTGTTAATAATAAAATGCATTTATTTCTTATAATCTGGAAGTTGAGCCAACATGCCAAAGGTCTTTAATGTGAGGTTTGCCCGATCACAAAAATAGTAACTTCAAGCTTGCCTGTTAATCTGTCTTCAAGTTTAACTGGTTGTTCGATGCCAAGTTCACTAATTGCTTAGAATTTGAGCTTGAGCTGAGCCAACAGACCAAAGATCTTTAATGGAGACAGCACTATCATGCAAAAAATGATCTAAAGCTCGCCTTAATTCCAAGTTCAACTGCGAACTTCTAGCATGATTGTTTGATGTCAAGTTTCACTAACTGCTTAAAACTTAAAGTTAGAAGTTGAGTTGAAATCGTGCTTTTATCGGGGCATTCATAAAACAGTCCAAAACCCTCGGAGCGCCAACGTCCTTTTACATACACGGGGAGCAAACATTGATCGATCGATTTCCACAAAAGCGCCAGTCCGTTTAGTACGTGAATGTTTCAGTGTGTGTGGCGTGTTTCGTGCTCACAGAAATAGCTGATTTATTGGGCTTGGCTTGGTCTCGGGAAATAGTTGTTTTTGCGGCATAGAGTCTCTCGCTTAAGGTATAGTTTGATTTCAGGATGTTAAACTGTTAAAAGCTAGCAAAAGTCGACTTTAAGTGCTTGAGTTTCCACTAAATGTAAGTTTAAAGTGTCATAAAAAAAGTCAAAAGTATTTTTTGGACTATTGGATCGGATGTGAGATTGGACTATTGGATTGAATTCAAAGAGACTTTTCCTTAATGGTCGGATTTTCGGGTATGTACTGCGATTTAAAGTTACTTTGGCAAGTTCTTTGCACGAAAATAAGCTTGAAGCCACATCTGTAGATAATTTAGATCAAGTGTAATTGGAGTGTAATTGAATGATGCGATTCGTATTCGTGTTCCGATTTATAGTCTAATAGTTGTAGGTAAGTCTTAAAAACTTCACTTTTTGACAAAACCAATGCATAGACCTAGCGCCCTTTGACCTAGCAAACCAGGTGCTTGCTGCAAACCCTTTGGACTCGAAGATTGGGGTACCAACGGCTGCGATATAGCCCTCCGCTCCCGGAAAGAACAAGTAAGCTTCTCTTAATTCTGGAGTTTCTCATTGAATCTTTTTAGTTTTAAACCAAGTTTTCAAAAGTTTAATCCTACGGCGAAAATGGCTGCGATATATTTAGCCGCTGTGACGCCACTTTTACTCACAAAGAATTCTGTCTCTACCGATTTAAAACCAATCAGGTTAGTTCTGTTCGATCTTAACACAAAGTTGTGGTCAGATTTGCTCCAAAATGCGGTTAAAGTTTCTGTCTTTAGTCATCCGCTAAAGAAATCTGCCATTTCGTGGTCCAGCCTGTATATTGGTACTTCCGTTGAACGATTTATGGTTTATTGTGTGTGCTGGAAAGTTCGTTTATCGCTGGTAAGTCGTTTTCTCTTGTTCAATGTTTCTATTCTAATTTTAGTTTGAAAACGAGAGTTTGAAAGAGATCCAGTACCATTGTTCTTCGATTTATTATCAGTCGTAATTTGGCTAGGACTACATAACTACATAAGAAAATGAAAACAATGCCGGACCAAGCATTATCGCACGATTTAATTGTCGCAAAAAGGTGTGTTTTGGTCCTAAGTTTCGTAAAAAAAGTTGATTTCTTAGTTGGAAGTTTCAGATTTAGAAACAAGCACTTAAAATCATCAATTTGCTTGACATAGTACCACGATAAATGATATTTATGGCCTCCAAGTCAGTGGAATAACAATGGGAGGCGCAGTCGAAATAAAGATGAGGTTTGATCCTCAGCATTTGAGGTAATGATAGTCTTCAAATTTCAGGTTTTTTGAATTGCTTTCTTGTCAGTGAGATTGTATGCAGACTCACTATTCATGGCACACATGCATGGTCTACCGATTTATACGCGGAGCGGAAGATTCTCTTGGTTCTACGCAATCAGCTTCCTGGGATATTTAATAATATCCAAAAAATAAAGCGCTTTAAACTAAGTCTCGATGTAAATGTCAGTCCTTGGTCAGTATTCTCATCTGTCTTTGGTTCTTCAAAAGCCTTTTATACTTGTCGTCCGTGTGCGTGAACAGTTTGAAACCGTCAGTGCGCCAACGTCGTATAACTATCTGAGCAAACATCAAAATCGATCGATTCTCTTCAGACGTAGTTTCATAGCATGCCATCGCGTTTCAGTCGCTTTTGAACGTGACTATTACCCCTTGAAACGCACTTTTCAAGCTTATGATCAACTCCCTAAACGCGGCGAGCAAACATAAATCGATCGGTTTCCTCTCGGCGGCGTTGTATTTGATAAACGCGAGGGTTTCCTGGGAGTCGCGACGTGTCTTGTGTGACCTGCGATTGCAGGGCAGTTTTTAAAAGGTTGCTTCCAGGTGAATAAATCAATCAAAAGTCGACAGCCTGAGCATATGTATACAGCAAACGTGAGTTTTCCTTTTGTCAATTTCAGCTCAAGATAACACACAATATCGTCTCGTTGATTTAGATGGTTATTGAAAATAATTTCAACGGAAAAATAGGCTATGTCGTTCGCTATTTCACTTTGAGATAAAGTTTGTGCAGGAAAAGGTACTGTTATGCATGCGATTAAGTGTAAAATTAACGTTTTCAGGAGTTTGGTTTATTGAAATAGAGCTGCACTGGAAGACATTCTCCTGTTTGAGACAACATGTTGTTTTTCATTCTGTGCTTTATACAAAGCGATAAATGTAAGATTACTATTTGTTTTAAAAACTTTTGCAAATTAGAAGTTTTAGAAAACAGTCATCATTTCGACTACTAGTCTGACCTTTGATTAGAAATTCACATAGAAGGACACTCGATTGAAAGCCAACAAGCACGGAAGTGTAAGTTTTTAAATTTGAGTTTGCTCGCAAGAAATCAAAATTTTAGTGCAAACTTTTAGTGCATTTTAGTGCAATAAAACAAAACTGATCTTTAAAGGTATTGTTCTATGTATTAAAGCTGTTTAAGCGCATTATTCCAGGCAAGTTTAAATCACATCTAAGTGAGCAAACTGACAAGAAAGATACTTCGATAAAACGATTAATCTGAATAAACCAACAGTTTTTGGTATATTTCATATTGCAGTAATTTAAGTTTTGCATCATTTTAGCATCATTTTAAAATAAGGGTCCTAAGGGGCTTACCCTAATCGATCGATGTATTTGATAAGCGCTGGCGTCTCGGCGCTAGTTTCAAAGTGACACTGCGCCGTGTGTGCGCTTTTCACGTTCATGAGAATGGGTCGACTTTGTAACGAGAATTGATATTTACTAAATGTAAGTAGTATTGAATGAAAGCTGTGTCCAATTTTAAGCCACCAGAGACATTCAAAGTCACTTGTTATCTTTTTAGGCATTTTTGAAGTATAGAATTCCATTCGAGTATATGTCCTAATCAGGAGGTTTTACTGCAGAATTGGTAATTTTAGTTTTAGATCATCAAAGATTTGAAAGTGCGGTGGTTAAAATCCATAGCAGGATGTTCGTTTTAAGGTTGTCACAACTGCACATGCGTAGCACAGCACATACAATACTTGTTGCAGAGCACAGGTACAAATTTTTAAGATTCCGAGCAATACGGACACAAGGGATGCGATAAAAATGTGAGATTTTGTGCGTTTTTAAACCTAAACTTTGCTGGATGTCAACCAGTGAAATATACGATTAAGAAGTGTGCCACGTCTAAAAAGGCTTCAAAAACTGTGTTTAAATATCTAACAATTGCAACTACGCACTCAGTGGAATTTACGTGTGGCTTGAACGGTTTAAAGCCCTCAACACGCCGACGTCATATAACCACCGGAGCAAACACCAAAATTGATCGATTTGCTCTGAGCACTGTTCCACGCGATGTGGTCGCGTTTCAGTCGCTCGTCGGTGTGACGAATGTTACTTAAAACGCGCATGTCAAGCTCCTTTTTAACTCTCTTGACGGTTCTAATTTCAGGTATTTAGTCGGATTCCACAAGTCGATGTTTTGAGCTCTTATTTTCAAAATCGGTAAGTTTCATCAAAATTGGCGTGCAAAGCTTGACAATTGCAGCTAGTTCTTCAATTAAAGCTGGTTCTTGGATTTGTTTTTTTTGCTGTTGGACTGTGTCTGTGTCTTTGACTGTGTCAAATCATGTGTGTCTTTGACTGTGTCAAATCATATGTTTTGGGTTTAGTTACGCACTGGACTATCTATCTTTAATTGCTCGAGAGTTGAACACTTCTGGCAATTTATTACTGCTGAAAAAAGTATGCTTTTAAGATTCATTTCTTTAGGCTGTGTCCTAAAAACGACGTTTTCAGATAAGCCTGACAAATATCTTACAAAAGCTTATCGCGACGATTTAATTGTGCTGGAAGAGGTTAGAGTCTGTCAGTTATTATACATCGATTCAATTGAGAAGAGGTGAGTCCAGTCTCGAATCAATAATTTTGACGAAGTGCTTTCAGCATTTTTATGGGATTTTGCGGACCTAACAACAATGTAACGAGTTAAAACAATATTTTTTCGGTCAAGAACAGGATGCGTTCTAATAAAACTCTTATCAATTTTTGAGTACCGTTTAACACAGGCTCAAACTGTCAAAGGGTCAATGACACACCATGCGACGAGCAAACACCAATCGATCGGTTTCCTCTCTGCGGCGCTAAATTTGATAAACGCTCGGGTTCCTCTGGATTGTTACGTGTCGCGTGCGGCTTGTGATTGCAGAGGAATTTACGCTATGTCTGCTTTCAGGTGTATAAATCAGTGGAATGTCGACAGCTTGAGCACCTGTATTCAGCAAACGTTGGTTTTTTACATTAAGATTGAAAATTGCCGCTCTGGCGTTTAAGTTTAGGAATAGCGTCACTAGGATATAGCAAAGAGCGAAGCAATTGCAACATTCATTTAAAATAATTTCCAACTGTCTCGGGAAAAGTGGTCAGCTACTTTTACGATTTAAGATTAACGGTTAAATCTCAGGTTAGTCTTTGATATAGTAGTTAAATCATAATATTACCTTGTAATTCATGTCGCAATTCTCATTTAGATTTATCTTTGAATGATCTCTGGGTAGAGTCATGACCTACTTTAACGATTTAATACCAAACTCTGAAGAATTGGAAGGATAGCCGGAGAGGTGTCATTGCTCAGATGGTAAGCAAACTTGAATAGGATTCCAGTCATACAGTTTTTTAGCTCGATAGTCAACTGTCTAGGACATGTCGTACGATATTTTTACGATTTAAGATTGGTAGGAAAGGACAGTTTTACGTAAATTTTAAAATTGACTTTTTAGAGGAGACAAATCATGTTAATCAGTGCTCAAAGATCGTATTATGGGTCATTCACTAGGTGGGTCAATCGATAAAAGTAAGTGAAAACGAGAGTCAAAACGAGAGACAAAAATTTCTGATTTCAGAACAATCCCCATATTTGTCCTTAGGCAGTCAGTTTCTTGGGAACATATTGCCGATTTAACTATGCCTCTTAAGGTGCTTTGTGATTTTTGGTGACGTTTTGGTGACATGTTTTAGCCGACTTTATTAATTACTTTAGATTAGATGGAAATAAATTTTTGCAATTCGTGTGTCGGTGGCTAACGCAGCATATGTGGTGTCTTATTTTAGGCAACAGCAGTCCACTGGAATGCTAGCAAAATACTTCTGGTCCAGCTCATCTCAGTTACGTATCGACTTTGTTTCTATAAAACTGTTAACAATTTTTGACTGAGCACGAGCACAGTTTCGAACCACATGAAGGTCAATGACACACCATGCGACGAGCAAACACCAATCGATCGGTTTCCTCTCAGCGGCGTTATATTAGATAAACGCTCGGGTTTCTGTTGATCGTGACGTGTCGCGTGTGACCTGCAATTGTCTAAAGATTACATTAGGCTGCTTTCAGGTGTAAATCAGTCAAAAGTCGACATCCTGAGCATATGTATTCAGCAGACGTGAGTTATCCTTTAGCAAATGTAGTTTTTTCTATTCTAGCCAAGTTAGTCATGGAGTGGACTGGTGTGCAGACGTATCATAGGCTACTCACTAGGTGGAACGATCGATTTAAAGCTTGCGAAGACGCTAAAGAGTGAGTTTTAAAATTGACTTTGTGAAGACTTTGCTGATTAAATTTTGGTACGAATCCAAGAGAGATGACCGAGGATGACTCTTTTCAGTACACATGCTTGTACTGAAACACTCCAAACACTTGTACTCCAAATTTAAGAAATTCATGACTTGGCAACAGTAAAAATAGTCTTTCAGAGAAAACTCAAATGTGCTCAAGTAGTCAGTTTTGAAGGCACTGCATGCGATTTACTTGTGCCTCTGAAGGTATGTCTTGTTGTCCTAACTATTCCAATTTTAATGTTACTTTTTAAATCCAGAGCTGACATTAAATAACCAATGGGCAAAACGGCGGGATGCATCGATTTAGCTCTAATCTGAAGAGCAGTTTTTGGTATATTTACGCGTATTCCAATATTTTACAACTAATGCACTTTTAGCCTGTTAATTGGTATTGAACTCCCAACTTCAGGGTTACAGTCTGGGAGGCCCCATCGATTTAAAGCCAACACTAAAGTTTGTTTTTCTTAAAAATTATCTTTGATGTTTTTCAATCAGATGTTTTAACAAGAACCGAAATTCCAGTTACGCAACTATCAAAACGTTAAAAATTGAGTAATTAACTTGGGTCTCATTCCTAAATAACTAAGCCCCCTATTTTCAGAATCAATTCTGTTAAACATATCTAAGCAATTTCTTTTGCGGGAACTTATTGCGATTTAAGGATTCCTCTCAAGGTATTGAATCGTGTTTGCTGAAGTCTTAAGGTTCATTTGCATTCAGGCTTGAAGGAGACGATATGTTATGTCACAACAATAGGTGAACCGAACGATTTATTGTAAGCTTTGGGAGTGAAAAGGTATGTGCCTAGTATTTAAAGCATAACAATCTGAAATTTTCTAGAATGATCACGTTTGGTGAACCACTCGATATATTCTTTACTTTGTAACTGAAGGATAATATGCGAAGAATTTATCACATGGTGCAACGGGAAACGGAAATCCAGCCCTTTTAAACGTCAATGTCTCTATTAGAGGTTTCAGTATTGATTTAACCTTGTTGTTGAAAGTTTAAACATTTTTTTGAAGAGAGAACTTTGCAGTTGGAACGTTGATAACGTTGATAAATTGAAAATCGTTGTTTATGGTATCTCGCTATCCTAGCCACTTTCCTATAGTTCCAAACCGTCAATGACACACCATGCGACAAGCAAACACCAATCGATCGGTTTCCTGCCAGCGGCGCTATACATATTTGATAAACGCTCGGGTTTCATTGGGTTGTCGTGTGACGTGTGACCTGCAATGGCCGAGAGATAAACGTTAGGTTGCTTTCAGGTGTAAATCAGTTAAATGTCGACAGTCTAAGCAGGTGTATTCAGCAGACGTGAGTCCCTTGTTCCCTTGATAAATGTAATTTTTTGACGTGCGGTAGCGAGAGAAAGAACGTGACCAACTGTTAGCAGTGCTTTGGAATCATGCACGGATTGCTGAAAGACTCAGACCTGATTCAAGCGATTGAAGGTACGTAAGACGACGATTTTGCTAAATTCTATGTGTCTAATGTATCCATATTCAGCTGCAGTACGACACAATTTTATATTAGAGGCCACAGGCTGTCAGCAGTTGTATGAGCGGGGAACGTAAGAGTACTTTTTTGTCAATTTAACATTGTCTTTTAGCAAAAATTCCTATTAAATTATTAGATTTGCTGGCACGTATTGCGATTTCCTTGTGCCTCTAAAGGTATTGTTGTTCTACCTATTCCAATTTCTAATGTTACTTTTTGATACAAATCCTTTTCAATCCGCTTGAAGATTGGGCAGAACTGCACAATATTTCGGTTTTAAGACCTAACCTCTAATCTGGAGACAATAACAGTTTTTTTTCTTTATCCATGCATTATACAATAATTTACACCTTGTGGTATTTCAGCCTATTAAATGGTATTCAAATCCGAGTTTGAGGAATCAGCATGGGAGCAGCTGTCGATTTAAAATCAACTCCACAATATTCAGGCTCGAAGATTCAAATATTGGACTATCGTGACCTTGTGCATAACATGTCGAACTTGCAAATTGCCTAATGAACTATGTATGTATCAATTGTCTCGTTCAAGGGAACATATTGCAATTTAAAGACTCTCCTAAACGTAGTAATTTTTGTGGTTACAATCGGCTCTCATTAAAACATTTTTAGGTCGTTCTAAAGTCCAAGCGAGAATTAAGCTCAACTACAATCTTGCAGTACTTTACTACCATTTAAGCAAGTTGCGATTTATCATTTTTGGAGTCCGGAAAATTGACGGTTTTTTAACCTTTTTTGAATCTACTTACAAGCTTGTGTAAAGTTGTTTTTTTGGTAAGAATAAGCCGATGAATTGTTAAAATTTTAGATCTTTTTTGCCGATGGTATTCATCTATTTAGCCGTTAGGATGCGATTTAAATTCAACGTGCAGAACAATCAAATTTCCTTCAATTGCTGTTAATTTTTGAAAAAATGGTGGTGATTATGCATGAGGATCAAACTGTCTTAGCCTCGAATGCCAGTCTTCCGTACTTTGACGTGTGGATCCTATCAGTCTTTTGTGCCCATGTAAACCCCAATCGATCGGTTTGTTTGATAAGCGGCGTCCTCTCAGCGATAGTTTCAATGTGACACTGTGACGCGTGTGCTCTCTCCACGCTTTTGTGAATAAGTCGATGTGAAGAGAATTGTTATTCAATAAATGTAAGTTTACATACTACAGATCGAATATACAAAACTTTGATAACTGTCTTAGATACATCGGTGAATCGGTTGACGGCTAACGCTATTTCAGCTTTTATTTTATTTGCTGTATTTCAAAATTCCTTTGGCATGCAAGGTACCAATCGATTAAAAGCCCATAAGTGGATACTTAATGTTACTCAATGTTCTGGCTTAGTCAATGTTTGTCTTGTTTTTCAGTGACTGTCTCAAGAAAATATGTGGTGAAGTCCCACTTTTTTGATAATAGAAATTGTGGCTTCTTAAAGGTTCAGAAGCTTTTTTGTTCTTAGGCTCCA